>JAOVYU010000001.1:32886441-32901693 GCA_025674565.1 Synodontis membranacea | reverse complement strand
AATCTAAATAAATGATTAAATGCTTTATTTAACATGATGATGGAGTCATCTCAGATTTAGAAAAAAAACAAAAACAAAAAAACAATAAAACTAAAGTGGCAATAAAGTGAACACATGCTGTATTTATCTGCAAACATGCTGTACACAAGGCAAACAAATGTTTCAGCTCGGTTGCTCGCTTGCTGATCCCTGACCTGAACCAAAATGAAAGAGTTTTTTTTGTTTTTTTTTTGCGGATTAGTGCCTGGCTACAGGCTCAAGGCTACGTCCCTGTGGTCTCCGAGCTCAGCATGTGGATTCTCTGAGTGTCTGTATGCTCGTGCTGTGAAATATTACAGCGAAACAGCGAGCTGAAACTACAGTGGGAAATATCACTGATATTCCTGAGGCAATATGCTTGCTGTTGGAAAGCAGTGGCAGGAATGGAACAATATTATCTTGCAGCTTGACTCCAATACACTTATATAATTTGTAGCAGCCGAGTCCTGCGTTATCCTCGAGGGCTGTGAGGAACGCGCCGCACTGCCAGAGATGTTATTTTCTTATTAAGGTATTGCTCTATCGTGCCGGTAGAAATCATTAAGTCCCACGTGGATGAATAGAAATTCTCAGGAATAAAGCTTCATGACAGTATATCAGAAGACAATGAACTGTCTGACATTACACCCATGCTTTATAATAGGACGACTGGCGTGCGCCCCAAATGTTTATGTGATCATTTGTCTTTCTGAAAATTCCCAATTGACTCATTCCGCTGTAGTGAGAAATACGAATACTTTCATAGTAAAGACAAAAAAAACAAACAAAAAAAAAAAAAATAGCTAACTTACTGCATTCAGTGTCTACAGTATAGTCAAAAGACACCACATAATGTGTGGCCGTAACAGTAGGAATACTGTAGTATTGGTATACCATACAGTTACTGTATATTCAGTATAGCTGCAGTATAGGAATTAATTCTTCCTTTCTGTGATGGTAATAAGTTCATGTCACATGCTGATGAAGAGTGATAGATTTGTCATTCCAGCTTCTGGATATCAAGGCAGCTGGCTGCAATTTAATATCCGAGTTAGCTTATTTTATGCAAATAGCTGAGACACTAATGCAAAACAGGCTTATCGTCTTCACAAGGCGGTGTTTATCCAGCTAATTAAACTCGCGCAATCGATAGAGATGGCATACTACTACTTTTTCCCTTTCTGATAGCCAAAACTGAAACCTTGAGTTTCAACTGATACCAGTATCCGTCCAATATTGTTTTTTTTTTTTTTTTTTTAAAGGTCCACTATGTAGGGTTCAGTTGATTCAGCCGACCGAATGCCCCTCCCTTACCCCTCCATGTGCAAGCGTGAATTAGGACATACGGTGGCCTCGAGGTGCATTTAGCGTACTTCAAAGCACTTATATTCATGCTCTCTTACTTTTTCTTGTGATAAATAATTTGTTAGCTAGCACTAGGAAACACTAATTCCTCTTACGCTGATACTTGTAAAAAATGCAAAATGTGGAAGGCGTACGCTAGAGGTTTGTCCGTTCTGGGCTACTGTACTGTAGCAATGCAACATGGTGGTTCCATGGAACAGGACCCATACCCATTGAGATATAAAGGGCTCATTTTAAGCTTACAAAAACACAGATTGTATATACAGGTAATGAATACATACTTATGAATACTATATATTCCTACATAGTGTACCTTTAAATACTGTTAAGCTTTATTATTATTATTTTTTTTACAGAAGCCCTTCAAAGCTAAACTCTTTTACATAAAAATCACTTCCATTGTGAATCTAATAACGTATAAAGTATGATTATAATAAAATCACTCCTACTGTAACAAACGAAATACCAGTAAAAGCAATCTTTGTATATAAACTGTTTTCTTTTCCAAATGCAATTTCAAATCTTTGTCATTTGTTAAAGGATCCGCTATGTGATATGTTTTCTCCCATATCCAAGTCACCATCTTTTGCTGGTATCGGCTCAATACTGCTATTGGATCACCGGCATTTCTAAACAATACTTTTAACGTTTAAATGATTCTCAACATTGAACCATTCAGTAAAATGCGTTTTCTCATCAGAGGAAAAAAATATCTCATTTTATAAAGGTTTGAGTTTGTTTTTTGTTTTTTTTTTTTGCTGTCAGTGGGCCTCATTTATTAAACGTTTAGTAAAGTTACTGTAATGGAAATGTCAAGTCGTTTGCGAAAGTAAACCAAATCAATCAAGCGGAAAATTTCAGCCAGATTTACAAAAGTTAAATATAGAAACGCCGTCCTTTTGCTGATGTTGCTGATGTTGATAATGCCATTCACCTGTAAATTATCAAGTGCGTACACAGCACAGCTGATCTCAATGTTGTGACGCCTAAAAAAAACTTCATAAAAGTTCACGTGCACAGACAGCTGTGACCACAAAACCGTCATGGAAGTGAAAGGGTTTCGTTTTTGTTTGAACAATCAGGGTAAAGTCAGGAAAAACAGCTTTGGAAATTTTCTTATCTTACTACTGTGCGCATAAAATATTTAATAATATTGAATATTATTAATAAAAAGTGAGCACTTGGGCATTTGTTTACGGCTAAGAGTTATACACGGACATAACAACCATTTATAAAGTGGCATTTCTTTTGTCATAATTGCTGATAAGTTTTGTAATTATGGGCATAAGTTCTTTATTTTTTAGTAGTCAATTAGCCAATAGTATAAAAATCAATATTTTTCACAAACTTATCAGTGGTACTCTTAGTACCACTTCTTACAGTATATGTTTCGACATATAATACAAGGCACTGTCTGTTAAAAACTGTACACATAATAAAAAAAAATTAGTTAAACTCAACAGTATTCCATATACAGTATAAAAGATCCATGCATATTTTACGATTTTTATTTACAGACACTCAGTAAGAGTGTACAAGTATTATACGAACATTTTTCCAAATTGACAGGATTTCATGAAAGACCAGTTTTCTTGCATAAAGCGTCAAACTAATAATATACGCATACCGTAAATCTTGACACCGGTTTGTGATTGCTTACTTGTATACAGTATATATATATATATATATATATATATATATGCACTGATTCCTTATTTCTTTGATAGCAAATACATTTGGTGTGTCTGGTAATTCGGCTTTAGACTGTGAGACATGGGGCATGGACTTTTACGTCTTTACTTGTCAGGGAAAAAAAAAATTATAGTTTTGACAGCAATTTTAGATGAAAGTGGATCCAAGCATCTGAGTGGCACAACAGAAAAGTGTTCACACAATTACAGGAGATTGCGTATCCTGACGAAGCCAAATCCATCTGTGGTCAGGAGCCAAGGGAGCAAAATTGGCCTTCCTTTCTGAGTGCGAGGGAAGGCATACAGTACTCTCTCTCTCGCCTATCTCCAGTCATGGGTGATGTGAGCTCATCTATGCGGAGGACAGCTAGCACTTTCATCCAATGCAACATGAGCAATGATTGGAAAAAGATGTGACTTGTTGGCTTGGAGGCAACACTGCTGAGCTTTCACCCTCCCTTGTTGGGCTATCCAGTGGGTAGATACCATATTGTAGAGAAAGGGTGAGGGCAACCTCCTGCCTTGTCTGATCTCAGGAACCAATCAAGGTTGGGCGTGGTTAATGTTTGGACAGATGACTGTCTGGGAATACCAAATGTCTATGTTTGGCTCCTCTTGCCCTCCAGACCTCTCTTATGCTTGGATCTTTCCGCCCTTGTGACTGACCTTCTGCTGCTGTGGCTAGTCCCACATGGATACCTCAAATATTGCATCTCCCATAAAAAATTGATAGCCCTGTTTCTGCGGTAAATCTCACCCGGATACCGTACATAAGCATCAAGACTGACCTGGACTCATTATAGGACTCTTATTCCCAATCTGCTCATACCGAACATCCGTGCAACACAGTACGGTTTGTCTTTATGCTTTTACATCTGTATGCTGTAATGATTTATAATCCCCCCCGGTATCTGGCATCGCCCAGAAGAAGACGGGTTCGTTTTCGTGTGTGTTTCCTCTCACTATTTTTCTTTCCACTGTCTCCTCTGGCTTGTTCATTAGGGATCTTAATCTGTACAGTCCTGTACAAGCGCTTTGTGACGACGTCTACGCTTGAGGTTCCTTTCAAGTTTTTTTTTTTTTAAACAGTGGGCCATTTCTTTGTTATTTAATGAATATTTTTATTCGATCCATCGTGATTAAACATATCTGGAATTAACGTTTCCCGTGTAACTTATAGTGACGTATGGGGAAAAATATGCAGTCAGCAAAACTAATCGTGAGGTTTATTTGGTTCCTGCTTTCAAAGAGTGTAACTGATTGATTCATCCTCTCATCCTGATCCCTGCCTGTCATTCAAGTGCTGTCTATTGAGCCTGTTTTCTCACTGAGGCATGCCGTCATTACGGCCATACAGCTTTTTTTTTTATGGTACTGGGGTCAATATGGCTGTTGAAATTTTCAATTAAGGGCAGAAGCATAAGGCTAGGACACCAATCGCTTTCCCTTGAAAGTGATTTGCTTGCTGTACATTATTATTACAGGCCATAACCGTCACGCACATTAAGGCCTTGATGGCGTTTGCTGAGAAATAATATTTCCTCGCTCTGTGTTTTGTGTATAAGCCGAGTGTTTTGATGGCTGCTTTGGGTTAATTAGTAGCAGAGACAAGACTTCAATTTTAATCATCAAAGACGTTTAATTAAACCTCGACATGCCAGAGGCGAAGACAGCACCATCTAAAAATGCTGCTTCCCACAAAGCCAGCTTTCAAGCGATACCGCCATACAAAAGAAAGTACATTAACTTTGCCATATTTTCACTCAAGCCATTTGATTTCTTTTGATTCTAAAGCAATAAGGAGGTTTTTATTTTTCTTGATTGGGTTTATGACCCTTTTCCTCTTTCAGTTTTTCTCAAGAAGACGCAGCGCACACGCATTTGCGCTGCGTCTCCAGGCTGGTAAATGTGATCGTACGTAGATTATCTGTGAAATGATATTGAAATGCTAAACCTTTTTTATTTAGGTTGCGACTTTGTCACAGTCAAGGTCACCTACCTTGAACAAAAATATGAATTGGAATATGAATCTTTAGCCTTATTCCATTTATATCGCCGATTTACCATTTATATCATCGACCCATATGAGATTCTACAGGCGGTTTTTAACACTTTGATGTTTTTTTCGCGTCTGTAGCGATGTTTAAATGGAACATGAATGTGTAATGAAATAATCTGTAAAATGTACTACATTCTTCGACATACTGTACAGTATAGCTCGAAGTCATCTGCACGTCAGACTTCAGCTACGTTTGTTGATTTACGCAGGGCACTATCACAAATTTGCTAATTAGTCAATTAGCTGCAACTTGCTATTGAATAAGCTTCAATATTTCTAAGCTATGATGTTGTATGTTCTGTGATGTCTGTCTACATCTGTCTCTAACGTTCATCATGGACAATGTGTTGTTTCTGCATTTCACTGGATACAAGTCTAGACTCGGGGAAGCTTGAGGAAAAAGATAATAACATTAGCTAGCTAAACATTGCCTTGTGCATACCTGATTTAGAAGATTCCCCCGTTACGATTCTTACTCTTGAAAAGTCCTCTACTGTATGTTTTTGAACTGCTTTGTACTCATGGTAGTTGTTTTGGAATGAATCGGTTCAATAACCCCAGACCCTCGTCTTCTGTCTTGAACCTGCAGTTATTCCCTGCAGTATAATGGCTGCAACGATTTTTTTAATCAAGACCCAATCTTCGTAATTATTCACCCATCATCAGCCTCCTCCTGTTTAGAATTCCGCCCGTGCACTCCCAAAATCACGCCACTGTGCTCTGATGAGAGCGCCATGTATTACAAGGCCCCACTTAACGCAATAGGCCATCCTCCCCCTCAGCAGGGACACATGAGCAGCCCCCCAATAACCCGAATCACGGTGCATACAAACGAGGAAACGGCTAATGTTCCTCTGCTCAGATACTCTAGGGGAGCCACTTATTCCTGACATGGCCTGTGCTCTGGGCTGCCATCCGCATCAGCGCCTGCACGGCCCCTACAGCCCTCCTAACAGCGCCAATTGGAACAGGTCCACTCAAGACCTTCTGGCAATGCATATGGCACAGTGGAGCAGGGCTGAGTGTTACAAGTGCTCAGAGATATCTGCCAGTCATATTTGGTGGAATCTGGAGTGGATTTTAATGGAATAATAAAAAAAAATTATGAATCAGGAAATACACAAAACAATGGCTGATGTTACCAGCAAACACAAACGACTTGGCACGACACAAGTCCGTTTGGCAGACTCCTTTAGCCAAGAGCAAATTTATAGTGATGCAGAATTCAGTCCGAACGCAGAGTTAAACAGTTGAAGATTTGCTCAAGTATCCAGTACTGGCCTTAAAGGAAAACTGGAATATTTATAATGGAATATTCGCAATGTGCTTAGCGATTCGACTTGTTACTTGTTTTTTTTTTTTTTTTTTGGTTGGTTGGTTGGTTGGTGCTGTATTTCATCATTCCTGTGAGAGGTTAGCGGATGTCTGCCATGTTGATACTGCATGGTGAAATTGTCAGGGCAGTTACAATGCAGTATAACCTCAGGAAGTTATTTTGCGATCTCAAACAGAAGGGACAACAGCCGTGTTTCGCTGTTAGGTCTTAAAAAAAAAAAGAGAGAGCTTTATTTTATAACTCGCCAATATCCAGCAACGTTATACGTCATATTAATGAGCAATCTAGGACAGAAGTAGTAGTAGAGACAGCACACACTGGACTCACTGGAGTCACAAAAGCAAGACAGATAGATGACACAGTTTCCCCATGTTATGCCAGAAACTCGGCTCAGCTACTTAGCAATACACAAACTTTTTTATTTTTATTTTATTTTTTTCTTGAAGCTTATACAGGAACTTGATCTGTTTAAGCATCTCGGTCTTTAGGTAGACTTGAAGTGAAGGCCAAATCCCATTACAACAAAAAAAGGCGATTCAAATGGCATTTATAATAATAATGTGATACATTGTTAACAAAAAGGAAAATGGGCCAACATTTCAATGAAAGAAACGTAAACAAAGCAAAAGCAAATCATATTTGCTATTCCTCTATTCCACTAATTAACTATGTTAAATATTCATGATAGCTTTTTTTTTTAAGCCTAAATGCCTATTCTACTGTTTTTTCTCATAAAGGGATTTAATCTCCAATGTCCCAGACACAGCTTCTGCCTCTATGTGTGTATAACTCTAATATACTTGAATTTATTGGTGCTCAAGAATATTAAAGTATCCCTGAACGTGTAATTGCAAACCATTAAAAATGAATCGGCATTAAATAATAGATTGCTTAATATGTTTTTAATACCCGAGAAACTGTAAAAGAACCTCCCTACATCTTTATACACGTAATTCTG
Organism: Synodontis membranacea; assembly: GCA_025674565.1. Lineage (NCBI taxonomy): Eukaryota > Metazoa > Chordata > Actinopteri > Siluriformes > Mochokidae > Synodontis > Synodontis membranacea. The sequence continues at coordinate 32,894,266 of JAOVYU010000001.1, read as the reverse complement.
CAAATTCTGTCCGTGTTCCGTCCCATCCTTTGCTATCCATCAGCGAACATCTGGAAACTGTTGGCACATGAGGTTGGTAAGTTACTGGCATGCACTTACTGACATTGCTCATAGACACTGTACAGTATAAACGGATTTTACTGAAGGTTCACAGGACACGCGTGGGATTCCAGTATTTGTGTTTCAATTTATAAAACGCTTCCTGAATTTTGGAAATAGAAATGAAAAGGGACGTCCTATCCAAACAGCAGTCTATGTGAATTTCCTCTCATACTAAGGTCATGGGATTTCGGTATCTAAGTCTTGATTTGTATCATGCTTCCTGAATTAGTTTACATCCAAGTGTTTGGAAATGTTAGAAAATGGGACTTTTTATCCAAATAACAGTCTATACTGCATGATTACAATGTCTGTCTATGTACATCGTACCAAATCACATTTGTTTAACTGTTAGAATAAATTCTAATAACAACAATAACAATAACAAAAAAAAAAAATCAATTACAACACAATCAAGACATTTTACATATTAAACTAGGAACTTCATAAAAATGCAGCGTTATAATTCTATCAAATAAAGTCCCTGGATGTAAGGCGTGCGTTGTTTTCTCCCGGAGTGAAGCTGTGTTTGATCTGCATCATATCACATGACATGATCCCATCGCGAACGGCACACTTGCGAGGGTTCCTATTGCGAATTCGGTGATGTTTCATTATAGGGATTTGATGAGTTTCACCAACTCCACTTGCTCACTTTGCAGGGGTCCCACTCTGGTTTAATTACGCCTCAGCGTGACAAGAACAGACAATAACCTCCAGTTGTTCTCTGAACACTATAGAAGATAAAGACATTTTCTAAAGCAAAGCTCTAAGACCACAGACAGAATACAATGCCAGCGGCCGCCAAATCATTTGTCATATTGTCTCATCCTATTTTACAGTCCAGTGCATGCATGCTGTTGTATAAGTTCTCAATCATTTTTTTTTCCCCCTTACATACCCCTATATGTCTCAATATTTATGTATTCAATAGGTATACTCAATATTACCTTTAAAAGGAATTGGCGCTTGAAATGTTACATTCTTAGTCTGATATAGAATGCTGTTTAGAGATGGAACAGAATACTAATACATTCTTTGAAATGAACAGAAAACAGAAGCGTTCTAAGCGTATACAAGTGCACAGTTTTTAACAGTCCAGCAGCATACCCCTGGTATTGTTTCCAAATAAGAAGACCGAATCTGAAACAGGGATTTTAGAGAAAGATTTTTTTTTTTTTTTTCCCAAACAAGCATATTTCTTTTTTCCTCCTGTGGTCTGAGAATAAACCTCATAAGACCCCACTGTCCTCATATGAGGACATCACGTTTTCTCCCAAATACATTTTGCACAAGTCCTTGTAAGATCTTCATATGATGACCATTGGCTGTTACTCTTTTGTCTAATGAGTAAATACTGACACAGGACATAGGGCCTCTAAACAAAAATGACCTTGGCTATAGGACACATATAACAAAAAAATTCTTTGTTCTCATTTGATTTACATCTGACATTGGAAAACAAGCTCACTGCCAACACATTTGTCGGCATTGTTGTAGGCTCACAAGGCATTCTGGGTAATCACATGATCACCAGGGACAAAGTAGCACAATGTAGCGTTCTGATAATGATAGACGCATATACAGTAAAATGCACACAAGGCCTCTAAAAAGTCGTCATCTTAAAATGTGTTTTGCTACCCAGTACATTTTCTGATAAATTGTGGTCCAATTAATACAGACCAACTCTGTCTCGAACTCTAGCCAATCTTGTGAGTTAGATAAGTTTATCACACTCATTAGTTTGTTTTCATAGGCATTTGCAATGTACAGTACAGCGGTATAATCTCGATATTTCTTTTTTGCCCATATGACACAACCCCTTAACGAAAAGGAAGACTGATACAACAACGTCTGTTCTAGCATCCAAAGGTTTCATAAAATGCCTGACTTTATAATACGTACTGTAACCTGACACTGACTCTACCGCCTGAGAACGAGCTTGGGCTCCGGATTCCTACCTGACCTGCTAAAGAAGGTGATGTTGGAACACTGACGCACTTTGGACACCTTGACATTATGGCTCACTCCAGAGGGCAGCGTAGAGTTTAATTGGCCAACACTGGGGGGGCTTATTTTGTGTGGAGAGCTTATTGGCCACCCTCGCCAGGCTGGATTAGAAAACGGACTCTCATTTTCCCACCAATACTCAGGGCCTGACATCTTCCAATGCTTGAGCTCACACACTGATTGAAACTGAAGTTGCGCTGAACACACAGAGATAAAACTGATTTAGCTAAGCCATAATCTCACTTTTGGCAGCTGCTGAGGCTGCAAAGGTGGCAGAGGCTGAGAGGGAAAAAAAAAATCTCCTTTTTAAACGCAAGAGTCTGGCATGACCAAGAGGAAGAAACAGAGGATGACAGAGAAAGGGGACAGAAAAAAAGGCAGAAGGCTTTGTACAGAAAAGTCGCAGCTCTCCGTCTGAAGTTCTAAAGGAAGAATTAATTAAGAGGAAATGTATTCCTTTCGCTTTAGGCCTCGTGCTCTGTGCTGCTTAATAGTGAGATCAGAATCAGAATCAGAATTACTTTATTGATCCCCATGGGGAAATTCCTTGGGGAGATAGTTAGCATATTAATCCATTTCATATCAGTTCAGTGATCAAGGCACAGAAATCGGTTGAAACGGACACGGAGAAAACATACTCCTAAGTTTCACGGGAGAAGTTTCAGGTTTTGCAGTTAAGTATCAGACCAGCCACCCATTTCAAAGTTGTTTTTTTGATCATAGGGGTCATCGGCTACCATCCTAGAGGGAAACTTTACTAAGCCTGGAAATTAAACAGTATGGACAGCGATTTTAATTCAAAAATGCTTTTGTAAGACAATATGTACTCCTTATATTCAATCAAATATTTGCTCAGAGACTCCAGTCTCTGTGGTGCATCAAGACTTTGCTCACATCCAACCAAGCAGGTCAAAGACGAAGATCTGCTCACCCATCAATCACGTTACCTGTAGGTTCAAAACGCCTCAGGAAGTTTTATAAGGATCTCCTTAGGATGTTTTTGTGTGTGGCATAAGAGCGGGACTAAAAAAAAAAAAAGAAAAGAGAGGTTGACGACAGCAACTTTCCCCTAAATCATGCTGAAATCATTGACTACGAATCATGTGAGTCAAACAGGGCATATATGAGCAGGAGAATCACCAAACGTCCTTGGTTAGATTTTCAAAGAGTAAAAGAATTACAATCCTAAGAGTATTTAAGAGTATTAAAAATGATCCCATGTAAACAAAAATGCCAACATACTGTAAATGGTGTCCTTTTAAACCTATAAGCATTTTATTCTTTCTACTCTATATTTTAGCACACTGTAATTTCAACATTCTAATTTCTTTGGTCTCTAGCAGCTTGGAGACCATGTCGAGGGAGTTGTATTGCACGTTCCCAGTGTTAATTAAAAACAATAAATGAGCAATGAGCATCTCTGCCTCCTATTTTGCCCTCTAGGCGCAATATCATTTTATTAATGCTTTGCTAGTTTGGTGCTTTATTTGAAAAGTCTCTGACCCAGTGACAAAAGTAAGCTTACTGAAGATAAATCAATAAATGATCTATTGACACAATCTCTTAATTTAGTGTCAGGTGAAAGAGTCAAAAAATGAATAAAGTAAAAAAATAAATTTGTCAAAAAATTAACTGGTGATAAGTTTCGATATGATGGCCAGTTGTTGAAAAATGTATAATATATGAGGCATAGCTAAATGTGTAATTTCTTTTCACCTTACATGAATAAACGATTTATATATTTTTAAAATAAATAAATAAATAAATAAATTAGCCACCAGGACTTATCTTTTCAATTTTTTAAGTAGCCAGTCAAGGGATGCTAATTTCCTTTCAGTTACATTCACTAGCATTCATCATGTTCTGGTCTTTAAATCGACACTCGTGTCTTTTCACCTTCGTGATAGCAATGTGGAAAATTGTAGGATATTACGTGGCTCGGCTTTGGATTTAATGGAGATATTTAAAGCTGGCCTGATGAAATAGGCTATCATTGCTCCACTATCTTCATATCATAGTGTAATTATAATTAGATTATAATGCCATTATATGATTAGGTAGCATTATGCATTTTTTTTTTTTGCCATCTGCTAATTTCTCATTTTTCTCTTTTCATCACTAGATCTGGACCTTTAGGTTGCTGTTGAGTAGTAGAACCTTTACAGGGCTTCTATCATTAGTTTTGTCTGTGTTTATGATAAAATATGTAAATTGGATGAATATAGGGAACAAATCTCAGCCAGGAACCAAAAGCTCACTTAGAGGGAACATTTTGTTGCAAGGAAAAAAAAAAGAAGAAAGAACAAGTTCAAGCAAAAGGGTTAAGCTTCTGTTTTCCAGCGAAGAGAGCAGTAGCGCTTTGGTTTTTTTTTTTTCTTTCTTTCTTTTTTTCATGCTTTGCTGTTGCAATTAAAAATTCAATAGAATTCAACTGTGATCACATTTGTTGTTGACCTTTTAAAGTGCAGCCACTGAGATAAACCGCAGAAAGAGACCTGCCAATAAGCATCTCCGTTTAAGCGAACACAGAGGAAAATTCACGCTTGTTTTATTTCATAAGCAATTACCAACCTTCCAGTAAGGATCATTTATAGGCAGAAACGCGAAGCTGGCAAATGTAGCCTACAACCAAGTAATCTAGCCTCTGGCGGATTATAAGGATTACACACTTTTGGTTCTTAAATGGAAGAATCCTTAAATAATACTAAATAATCAATTTGTTTACTATTTAGGGTTTTTTTTTTTTTTTGAGGTGTTCATATATACTGACTCATTAACCCTTAACACCAAGTAAAAGGGAATATATATATGCATGCATTTTTATTCATTTGAGACAATAATAGAAATAATGTTAAATGTATTATTTATTTTAATACATGTTTTTATATAATAAATGGTCAGGATTTCTCTTTATGGTAAATCTCTGAATACAAAATTTGCTCATTTAAATATTTTACCAGAATATTAAAGGTTAATGATTTAGTACACAAACTTTGAAATGATGTTAGGTCTTATTTTTTTTTTAAACATTTTAAAACATTTGACTGAGTAAGTGACAGGTTAAAGAAAATGCCATAGTACGATTGAGAATGGACCTGTTTGTTCAAAATACATTGGTCAAAACCTCACATTGTCAGCCCCCAGAAAGTACAGCTGAGTATTGATATGGAAGAAACAGCACCTCTGTTTCACATTGGCTTTTACTGTTTATATCTTGCATAATATTAAGAGTAAAATATAGCTTCAATCATTGACATGCAGGGTCCAATACTGCCCCCAGTGGATAGTTCTTGCTAAGAAATATCGGACCGTCGAGAGAATTTTGAGAGCTCAATTCCAGTTGTTTAAAATCCCTGTTTAAAGCCGATTAGCTAAAAGTGGCCACGAATTTCATGTGCTGTAGTTCAGTGATGATTAAAAATCAAATTACCGGATATTTGAACTTAACTCAAACAACTATATATATTTATAGGAGAATTTTTTTTTTTTTTTTAATCTTAATTTTTGAAATTAAAAAATAAAATGTAAAAAATATTTTAGAAAATATAAAAAAAATATATAACATTTTTGTAAATAATTCTCCTATTATTTAATACTAAATAGTGAAATAAACCCTAACCCAGTGCTTGGACCCCTAATAATAAACACCACGTCCACATTACAAGCCTCATTGTTCCTATTTTGACAGTTCACATTCATAATTTCAAGTGACCCGTATCTAACTTTAATGAGAACTCATCTGTCCTCTGAAACAGTTTTGATGCAGCAGTGTTTACACTGATCCGATTTTGCAAGAGTCATCTGCATCACCGACATATTTGTGAGCCGACTGGTATTAAATTAGACAAAATAAACTCACTAGTATGTAGGCCTAATATATGCATCATATTTTGCTCTGGAGGATGGTAAACAGTTCGTCCGCTGTATAGCTCTCCTCCACCGTCGTCTTTCTGCGCTGCCGGTGTTCTGATGATTTGTGTTACCTTGATGAAAAATGGTACCACGATGCAAATAAATGTTCCCGACAGCAGAGAATAAACTCAGCCTTAGACATAGCCCTTAATCCTAAAGTCCCCGGGGGGGGGCAATCAGATCCGTGTCACATTAAGGGCAAAAAAAACAAAAAACAGATTTGATTCACTTCAGTAATGGTAATGTGAACGCAACCGAAATGAAATTCCTCAGATTTGAACACCTATTAAAAAAAAAAAAAAGAAAAAAAAAATGCGAAACCATTTATGATGACATGATTCACTGTGAATGAAGGGAAAATGAAATTTTGTCGATTTAACATTTTAAGGATTTTAGCATTTTGACTTTGCGTTTTAAATGCAAACCTGTGTTAATGCAACACTCTGGCGACTCAAACACCCGATTCCAAAAATGCCGGCTATAAATTGGCACTTCTGGGTAAAAGGGGATGAAAAGTTGTCTCCTGGTTGTTCACCTCTCCTCTGACTCACGAGATTGCAGAGCGGGAGGAGCCTGTGAGCGTCCTTATAGGGGCTTGAGGTGGTCTAGAAGAGAAACTCGCGCAGCGCGGTCCCACGCGTCACTCCGCCGCACACCCGCTCGGGCTCTGTCTCACTCCGGCACGCGCGCTCTGAACCTCCATCCATCCATCCCTCCATCCATGCACCCACCGCGCGCGGACGGAGAAATAAACAATTCGGAGCTTTCAGGACAGATCCACGCACATCAAGTGATCAATTTCATCTTCAGTATTTGACTTGACTATTATTTATTTATTTTTTTTGGTCCACTCTGGAGAATCACACGCCTTTGGTATCATTCCGTTGTCGGATTACAGCTTGATTTTTTATTATTATTATTATTTTTATTTATAAGGACCAATCTTCGCATCTCTATAACACTACATCACGTCCTAGAGAAACGCAAACCGTCTCATTTTCAGCTCATCCTCCGTCTCCTCTCTGTCACGCAACTTCATCAGGCAAGTAAACAAAATGAACCTTTTTTTTATTATTATTATTATTATTATTCCGTTCATTATTTTTTTTTCTTCTTCTTCTAACCTGCCATTCTCCGCAGCTGTCTGTGGCTCACTTCCAATTCTTCCCTTGTTTTAATCTGTAGTGCACTACATAGGGTGCATGGGGCTGTTATTTCTTGCCCCGTGCAGTGCGCTGATGCAGGCATTTGAGATCCGACCTCTGGTTTATTTCTTTATCCTTCTCTAAGGGGTCCCTAATTCCGTTACACTGCGGGTGAAAAGAAAAAAATGTGTTGCAAATTGTTGTTTACAAAACCTGTAAAATATTAATAGCAATTGAATGCATGATCGACACAGCTTGTGTAGTGTATGCGAGCAGTTATTAAGCGTCATAAAAACCCCCCTCTCCACAGGTGCTTGAAGTCAGATCTTGGAAGAAAAATTGGCAGAACCTCTACACTTTAATTGGAGAGGAGGAAGAAAAAAATCACATCTGCTTTGATTGTGTGTGTGTGTGTGTGTTTTTATGGTGTCTTTACAAAAATAGTGCAGAGTGTACAGTTTAGAGTTTGCAAATTTGTGCAGCATCTAGCTGGTATCAGACACTGAGGGTTTAAGGGAACTCAATTTTAAGTAGGCTAGGCTGGTCTAATTAATCTTCCCTCTGCTTGTTAGTGGGGCACATACACAGCTACGTCCCCAGTGTTGAATCATCTCGGTGTTAAATTAATACCTGCAGAACACCTGCAGTAAAAATTATAT
>JAOVYU010000001.1:32809286-32822745 GCA_025674565.1 Synodontis membranacea | reverse complement strand
CACACACACACACACACACTCTCTGTATGTGCAGGCATTGTTCTGGATGCTGGTGACGGTGTGACCCACAACGTGCCGGTGTATGAGGGCTACGCTCTTCCCCACGCCATCATGAGGCTGGATCTGGCCGGCAGAGACCTCACCGACTACCTCATGAAGATCCTCACCGAGAGAGGCTACTCCTTCGTCACTACAGGTGTCACTCACACACCTTACCCCACAAACACACACCCCTTGTCCCAAACCTTCACGCGTTAGACCTATGTTTATTATTTACAGGTCTACATTTTTTGAAGTCACTTTTTTTTGAAGCCTACATTTTTGAAGGTTTGGATTAAACTCATTAAAATCATAGGACTAGTCAAAAAGAATCAGTACTGTAAATCATAGACTTTATTTATTTATTTATTTATTGTGAGGCTTCACGAACCCATTTTGCGACCCCTTGTCCCAGCGAATCTGACCGACATCACTGGAGAGTTGAATGTGCTCTGAGGACGAGTTTTAGTGAAACATGACTGCATGCATGAAAAATGCATGTACTGTACAGTATTATGCTTCTTCCAGAAAAGTGTTATTTATCCATGTTTACTCTCCTCCACAGCTGAGAGAGAGATCGTGCGTGACATTAAGGAGAAGCTTTGCTACGTGGCCCTGGACTTTGAGAACGAGATGGCCACGGCTGCCTCCTCTTCCTCTCTGGAGAAGTCCTATGAGCTGCCAGACGGTCAGGTCATCACCATCGGCAACGAGCGCTTCCGCTGCCCCGAGACGCTCTTCCAGCCTTCATTTATTGGTCTGTGCGACACACACACACACACGCACACACACAATGAATTAGCAATGTTAACAATATTTTTTAAACTGGACACTATTCAAAAAATAAATGTCACGCTTCTGGGTCGGATGTACAAATACAGGTTACTTTTTTCAAAATTTCCAAATAGGCTACAAAAATGAATATGATTATGTATACTCGTAATGCCCGTTAGAGAAAATGAACCTATATGGATAGGAAAAATCCTTTTAATGACAATGCAAAGTAGGCCTTCCTGTCTCAAAACAACAAGAATGGGTAATTACGTACTTTTTTAAATAGGTGAATATGATTTCGTTATCAGGTGATCGTTACTTGCCCTGTAGCACTCTTTTACTTTCAGAGATATCACTGAAATTCAAGCATGATAATTCAAACACCCATAAAGTACGATAGCTGATTTAAAATGTACGTCATTAATAATTCTCAGTCATCTCGCTGGACCGAGTGTGTGCGGTGCGGAGGGTGGGCACATACAGTAGTTTTACACAGGCTGGTCTCATGTGCTGAGAATGACACACTTACACTGTAATGTTTCCATCTAAATTTAAATAGCAAAATTTAACTTCCATACAATGTAAGAACAACATCATTTAATCATTTTGGTTTCATTTTATGCATTTCCTGAAATGTAGGAAATAGTGATAAATACAGTATATCAATCTTTATCAATTTTAAACCCAGCATACATACATACGTATGTTACGGTTAAACTGTTTAATATACGGTATAGAGTACACATTATATGCATTATTTATTTTCCGCTTGTTCTTCCATCACTGTTTCCACCCACTAGCACTTTTATAAAAGCACCTTAAAAGCTCTGGAATGGACACACGGCTGTAGACGGGTGCCAGCCGTCTGGGAGACTGATCACCTTTTTGGTGGCAGTTCATTCACAGCGGTGCCGTCTAACCAGAGGCTCGGGATCTATTTAAGGGTCAGACGAGCTCTGGTCTCCCTGAATCCAAACATCAATCTTTGTCAGCTCGTGCGAGACAGCCGGAGTTGTGCTCGCTTCCTGCTTTTAATTAACACTTCTAGTTTCTTGTTGAAGCTTCGATGAAGGAAAGCTAGTTTTCTGTGAAAGTGAACGCGGTCCAGAGGCCACTCTAAATTGTCCATACAGTAGGTGTGTATGCGAGTGATGCCCTGCTATTGATTAGTGACCTGCCCGGGGTGTACCCGCCTCTAGCCTTAAGTCAGCTGGGATTGGCTCCAGCTTCCCTGCAACCCTTAACAGATAAGTGGTGTGGATAATGGATGGATGGATGGAAAGCACTAATGCATAGAACATACAGGGGGATCCAAAAGTCTGAGACCATGCTGCAAATCTGCGATTTATTTATTTATTTTTTGGAGTTTAAGAATTTCGAAATGTTTAAATATTTCTAGGTCCCTATTTAAATGTAAGCAAATTTGTGAGGCCGTGATTCCGTTATCTGTCCGTAGGCATGGAGTCGGCCGGCATCCATGAAACCACTTACAATGGCATCATGAAGTGTGACATTGACATCCGTAAGGACCTGTACGCCAACAACGTGCTGTCCGGCGGCACCACCATGTACCCGGGTATTGGTGACAGGATGCAGAAGGAGATCACAGCACTCGCCCCCAGCACCATGAAGATCAAGGTACGACCTACAGCTACAGCTATGATTAGTGCTTTATGTCACTGACGTATGGTATCCTTTCTCCATTTGTATCTCTGACCTTCATGAGGGCATTTTGCAAAATGTGGACTATTTCTTTAAAACAGAACTTTAAAAAAAAAAAAAAAAAAAATCATTTATTTGATCATACACATTATATTATATATTTGCTTTTAACTGTCATACACTTCTGTACACATCTGCAGTATATACACTTGTGTTGTTTTCATTAATTTGGACAAAAAAAAAAAAAGATCCTTCTTTATATTCCTAGAATTCTATATTCAAAAATTGTACATTCCTAAATTCCTAAGCTTTTTTTCCAAAACGAGCCCAAGCAAACGCGCGCGTGCTCTAAGATGCTCCAGCTTCTTACTGTATATTCTCCCGACACTCCTGTGCAGATGATCGCCCCTCCTGAGAGGAAGTACTCCGTGTGGATCGGAGGCTCCATCTTGGCTTCGCTCTCCACCTTCCAGCAGATGTGGATCAGCAAGGATGAGTATGATGAGGCCGGACCCTCCATCGTCCACAGGAAGTGCTTCTAAACACCATCCTGTCCCTTCTCGCCAAATCCCCCTGGACTCTGTCTCCCGTCGTTCCTCCAGGCTCTCATTCAGGAATCCACAAAGTGCTGTTTCGTGTTCGGTGGAAGTGCCCATGTTCACAAATTCATGCTTACAGTACATTGCTCAATAAATGTATTTTGTGTATTTTGGACCATGCTGAGGATGTCTAGCATCATTGTCGCAAAAGCATCACAAACTCTTTATTTTCACTGAATATAACTCGCATTTAACTTAATCAACCAATCAACACTAGAACGTTTAAGGTAGCCCATATGCACAACATATTTTACGAACATGCGAAAAGAACAAAGAAAAGAGGTTTTCGGTGAAAATGTATTGACCAACATTTTTGATTTGACTTTAGTTGCTTAACTGTTTTTAATGCTTGAAAAATTGCAAAAGCTATTAAGGAAACATTTACAGGAAAACTGCTGCATTATCATTATTATTATTATTATTATTATTTTTTTTTTTTGCACATAAATATTTTGCCACGTGTCAATGCATTTTCATTACTGGCCTTTCCTACCAACCGGCAGGAATAACAATATGGTGGCATTGGAGTCGGTTTAATGGAACACTGCGACCCAAAGGGCAGTTCCTTGATCGCGGGTCATGTGACCTGCTGCATAGTTCTTTTTCTGGATGTGCAGGTTATCTGAGACGATAAGAAGCAGGGTCAGTATCAGTAAAGCTTGAGCTGTAGATTCTGTCTCCAGCTAGAGAAAACATCTGCATTATCTATGATGTAGGCGACAAGCAATTTTAATTTACCAAAGAACATCATTACTGTATGTACAGTACGGTGCTTTTACAGTGCTACATGTGCAGGTACATTGTGTCTAAAGCCGAGAGCCTAATGTAACAGCTAACAAATGGCTACCAGATTTGGTACCAGCATTGAGCAAATTACATTTTATAATCATCAGACTCACGTTAACACAAAGCGTTATCTGACTCATGAATATCCTAATAAAATAACTGATTTGTTCTTAGGGGGGGGGAAAGATACCTGCTACAAGTATCTTTAGCTCTGTGACTTCCTTTTTGGTGCAAGTTGTCATTTATACATCATCCTGGGTGGATTATTCTCCATGAAGACCACTGGATGGCAGGCTACTGCAGGTTTTAGGGCACCAGCTGAACTGGCCTGGACCGGAGTAAACGTCAAACGGGGCATTTTATACACCTGTAAACTGGCGTGAAATCAGGAAAACTGTCAGAATGACTGGCAACTTGATCACTAATGATTTCCACTCAGAATGGCCGCCATGCTTCGGTCGCACATCCTGGGACGGCATTCAGAGAAAGTGCTGAAAACAGCAATAATATATTCTAATAATAATGTAGCCATAAAATTAATAGGTGATTAGGCTAAGATAAGATGGTGATATGGGATTGGGTAAAGGAGGGAACTGTAGCTTAAAATTAAAGATTTGTTCAATTATAAATGATGTATGATTAATTATGCAATTCTAAATGGATAAACAAACAAACAAACAAACAAATAAATAACATTGGAAAAACTAATTTACTGTTTGTTTGCCTGTTTATTTATTCATTTATTTATTCGTTTGTCATTTCAGGACGATGTAATAGGGTTAATCACACTCAGGTGTTTTATGTTGTTTTTTTTTTTTTAATTTCCTTTAGTTATATTTAAATCCCAGATTTCAAGGCTGGACGCTGATTCACAAAGTGATGTTGCCCAAAATAGAGGCACAAATTGAAGCATAAGGAACAGAACATGCAAAAATACCAACTAAACCGAGACCAGGGCTTGTGCTCGGTTTTGTCCTTCTCGGGTGTTTTTGTAGGCGAAATTTGATCAACTCCTCTGAACGTACTGTACTGTACATCAGAGAAACGAGGTCAGCGCGATGTAGGCCAGCAGCATAGCTGCCATTCTGCGGGCAAACTTAAACACAGAACTCTCTCTCTCTCTCTCTCTCTCTCTCTCTCTCTCTCTCTCTCTCTCTCTGGATCATACACACCGAGGGAGACAGCATCCTTTTTAGATATCTTACAGGTCAAAATAAGGAGAGCAACGACCCGGCACTGTTGTCATGAAAGATGATGCTATCCCTTCTTCAGTTTCATCTCACTTAGAGAAATATTCTCAGCTGACACTTTGTTCTTATAAATCTTATCGCTCAAACGGAGGAAAAAAGTGTCGTTACACAACAAGGTTCCAGCGCCAGTGATGCCTGATACAAATCTCCGTTTCTGTTCGAAAAAAAAAAAAGATCCCGTCCTGATTCAGAGAGGCACATTTGTCAAGGAATGAAAACACTTCCTAGCCATTTACTGAAGACAGACACAATACTGGCGTTTAGAGATGGAATATAAATACACAAGGCATTTCTTGTTGTTCTGCTTGAAATGATCCCTTCTCCGTCACCTGCATTACTACACACACATACACACACGCCGTCAAGACCTACTTCTTCAGCCGAGGCACGTTGTGAATAATTGCCGCTGTAGTGGAGGAATGATTAGTTTTACAGGTTCTGTCCCAAATCTCTTACATCACGTCTGACACTGACAAATCTAGGTGAAGGTAATGATGGCGTGATGTCTGGTCGATGTACCCAAACACGATATAAAAAAAAAAGAGAAAGAGATGTGAGCGTAAGGGAACGAGGGCAAAACGAGATCCACAGTAGGATCAAGCTGAGATCAGGATGATTGCTAGTGGGCCGAGGAAGTCGAGAGAGAGAGAGAGACCTCACTCCTGCCGTGTAATTATAGACATCATCATGCATGAAGACATGGGCTTATCTGCATTCAAAACATCAAGCAAGAAATCCATTAAGAAAGAAAGACCGAATTCTGACCAGCTAATAAGAAAATCCGAGTGTATGACTATGGACGGGGTGGCTTTTTTAGATATGTAACAGCAAGAAAAGGCCAAGAAAAAAAAAACATATAAAGTTGATAGTCACCCAGAAAAAGTCTTAATACCAGAAGCGTCTTTCACGTCCCATGTCCTTTCCCATTCTGTGAATTATTATTATTATTTTTTTCTGCCATTTTATTTGTGTTTGTTCTGACTGCCGGCTTATCTAAAAACAAACAAACAAACAAAAATAAAAAAACAAATGCATGATTTCCATGTCTCTTCCACATACCCAAAATTCATTAATGCTATGACTATATAAATATTGGCACCCCTGCCCATAAGATTGCTGCGCCAACAACGTGGAAATATATTGAAATCTGCACCTGTTCTGCACAAGCTGTTTCTACGCTTCAGGAATAACAAGAAATCCTTTTTCCATTTTTAAAAAGCTTTCGAAATAGCACCTTTGGCCTACGTCGCGAGTACGATGCATATGCGTAGTATCTGCGTTCTCACTGTGATTGGCCCCGAATTTCTAATCAGCTAAAAACCACACACAACTTTAACCAACATGAATCATGTGATTACACGAAGTACTGTATGTGTGACTTTCTCATATTGCACACCCATCGACCGTTTGTACACCTTTCTAGCCACAGGCTTCAGGATCTTGATGGTTGCGATCTGATTGGCGCTCTCGGTGCCAGTGAAAGCTTTTTTGTAGTACGGAGACGCAACCCTTTTCATCGGATGATATTATAAGTGGTTATTGTGATGAAATGGATCAGACTGTCTAGCTAAAACTAGAATCTTGGTTCGTGAGACTACAAGGTCACTTGAGAAGCAGCAGCTCTGAGTGAACTGATGATTATTAATGAACATGGGCGTGGAGGACCCAGTATACATGAGAGTGAGCAGCTGAGAAGAACGCAAATTGCCTGGAATCATGACAGTAGAGCACTTGAATCTGAGCTGTATCCTATACTGTGAGTGAGTGTGAGTGTGCGTGAGTGTGTGTGTGTGTGTGTGTGTGATCTATATTTGCTCTAGATTTTCTTTCTGGAGTTCATATCCCCCTCCTCCCTCAACGCAAATCGAACTCTCACAGTATCTGGGCATCAGTCCCACCATCACAGCTGAGCGCTGCCTCACTCCTTTCCTCAATCCCTCCCTCCCTCCCTCCCTCGCTCCCTTGCTCCCTCTCCCCACACAGACCCTGGTTGTTCGCGCCCAGTTGTGGTCGGATTTGTGGACTTTGCGCTTCTTGTCAACGCGGGGATGCTGTTACGGAGCGTGTGAAAGTGCCTGCAGCAGTAAGGTGAGTGCTGCTCTTCTTTGACTGTCTCTGTTTTGCCTCCTATGTTTCGCTGCAGTAGTTTGATTTCACAGCATTCCAGTGTTGAATGAACACCTGCAGTACTGTATTAGTGCCCATTCTTATAGGTGTTCATTCATCACTCAGGAGCTTTGCTGTACCGATTGCCTTGCACCTTGTGTACTTTCTCCGTACGTGGCTTGTTAAGCTGCAAAAATAAATAAATAAATAAAAATAAGAAAAAAAAACTTGCCCCATTTCTTCCCATGAAAAATTGCAATGCTGCGAAAGTGCAACACAGCTTGCTGTATATCCATACTGAAACTTTACTCTGCTGTGGAGCATGTTTCGTTTTCATTATTCTTTTTCTTTTTCTTTTTTTTTAATCGCATTGCTTTTTGGAGTCTCCAGGACTATATGTTACCTTATTGACCTGTTATAACACTCCAGGGAAGCGTCATAGTAGGCTTTTACTCTGAGAACGGTCTGCTGTAATTACATTGAGCACACTGTATATTATTATCTGGGTTTTTTTTTTTTTTTTGCCTTGTAGTATAGAGGCTTGTAGGTTCCCTCATTAAACAGTTTCTTAAGCGAATCATTCAATCTGTTGTACCATGAAAATATGTGGCTTTTTAAATTGGTCCTTAAAAAAAATTTAAATAGTTATTAAAAAAAAAATCTGTTCTGGTATAAAATACAAATGAATAACCCTAGGTCTGAAAGTCCTGCATTTGCCTTCTCTTTAAAAAATTTTAAGCATAATGATTTTATATTAATCAGAAAAATGTAGAAAAGGGTTCGTCTTTTCTTTTCTTGAGTCTTGAGTAAAGTCTTAATTTTATATATATATATTGCATAATCTCTTTTACGGTCAGTGCAAATGTTCCAGAGCTTAACGAATATCTGGATTCCTCTAGAAAAACTTTCAAATCAATTCTAATTTATGTCGCATTTTTTAAATTTTTTTTTTTATTATTTTTATATCTTACGAAATAAGGTCTAGACAAGGCGTAAAATCTGCATAGTAGGTTTCTTTTTTTTTTTGTATGGATGTGTTCAAAAAGATCATTCATGTTTTAAAATCCCGGTGTAAATTGTGTTTTGGAGTCTCTGGGTCTAGAGCTTCCCTTATTTACTTTCTCCTCCTTAGGGAAAAAGGGGAAATGAGCATCCTGCTGTGCTGAGCATAGGGAGACTAATTTAATACTGATTCAGTGATAGTGCAAGATAAATTGCTTAAATATCAGATACATTGTTTTTTGTTTTTTTTTTTAAACTGCTTACACTGCACGGTCTATTGAGAACGAGATATTTATTTACTTTTTTTCCTTTTTCTTTTTTTTTCCATTATTATTACTACTACTGCTGCTATGCTGAATTACACCATTAAACATAATTGAGCTGACCCTTTTTACCATTTCTAGAAGTCCTAAGAGGCATCGTAAAGGCTTATAAATCATCATCGAGGCTTATTAAGTGTCATAGCAGTGTTTATGTGGTTATGTAAAACAAAAATCAGATCACTTTTTTTTTTTAAATGGAAGCCCAGCTATATACAAATGAAAACTTCTTATATCTTATATCCATTTATTATGAAGTTGATGCATGACTGTATTTAGTGCTACGAGTTCATTTAAAAACTGCAGGTCTGAGCTACCGACTTTATGTGATCTATTCGGGTTTTTTTTTAAACATGTCGCGCTGACTGTTCTTGCATTTATGATGTTATTTTATGACGATATCACCCTCATTCTTCAAAGCTGTAGACTATATTTTTTAAAAATAAATAAATAAATAAAAAATAATAAAAAAAAAAAGCTGTAAACTATAATAAAAGCAATAAAGATATCCATAGATTTATATATTTTTTTAAATCACTTTTGCTATGTTTTCCCCTGGTGTCCATACTGTATTGCTCCAGAGTTTCCATGTTTTAGTACGGACGGCCAGAAACGTAGAGGTTTGGAAACGATGACGCAGACACCCAAATTCGCTTCCTGATTGGGTCTTATCAGTCACGACATATCCTTCGCAGATTCGTTATGCTTTTACCACGTGACCCTTTTCCAGAAGAAAACGAGATGTAAGCCTTGACGACTGGCGGTGAATGCAGCATGGAGAACAAATTATGTACAGCTGTTGTACGGTTGAATTCTACATTACGTAATGCTACGCCTGCCTACATGCACAGGAGGCAAGCTATTAACTGAGTGATCTGCAACTAGGTAACCAACCGGAGTGTAGACAATCTGCTTCCTGTTTATCCCGGCTCGAGCATGCCCAAGCGTACGTGATTGATCACGTGATAACGCGTTTTCAGGTGACTTAGTACGGACGTAGAGCTTTTCTGATACCGAGCATAAATGCTCGCAAGGATGGAGACCGTTTTGATTTCGAAACACCGTTTTAAACTAAACTGCATTAGTGCGGAAGTAGCCTGCAGTCTGCTGATCATGTTCCATATATGGCATGCTAGAGCCAGTGTTAAAATAAAAAGTATTCATTTATTTAAACATTTGTCTCTAAAACAACATCTGACTATCAAAGCCTTCCACTCATCGCTCGTTCACGCAGCCAGTCCAGTTTTTAAGCATTTAGAGTTTCTTATGCATTATTATGGTTTATACCACTGTGCTGCTGAAGTCCGGATTCTGATGAAGGTGTTGATTAATTTTCTTTACAAGCAGCTCAGGCAGCTCTTCCGGCTGCAAGTCAGGCCACACGTTTATAGCAACGCACTTGTATTAATATGTGATTGTTTCTATAGTAACAGGTTTCCCAGAGGGGCTTGTATGGTGGAAGCGCCACATAATTTAAGGCTAATAATAAACAGATTAACAGGAAAGTCTTCAGAACAGAGAAGTATATCTAACTATACACTTTTTTTTTTTGCACGAAAATCAACAAATTGCTTTAGAGTAATTCTGTTAAGTCGAGACCTCGGCTTGTTATGTGGCTGAGGAAACAGAAAGCATAAACTCCTTTAGACAGTTAAGAAAAGGAAGACACTGACACTGGAGACTCCTTCCATAAATAATTTGCACCGTAAACCTCGATTCATGAAAATGTCACCATATAAATGAAATTATTATTATTATTTTTTTTTAATAACAATTTCTTTTTTATGTTAATTATTAGGTTATTCTAGTATGTCCCTTTGAGCTGTTACTATAGAAACAATATAGAAACGAACTTCTCATTCAAGAATCCAACCATGCCGTGGCATAATTAACAATCGATACTGGATTCATTTGTACTTATTGCTTGGTTAGATTTTCAAATCGTAGAACATTTCAAATTATTAAACTTAAAGAAAAATGTTAATTTATATGGCGTTCAAAAACCTTTGACTTTGCAGCGTAAATGATAAGTATTGATAATTAATATACACAATATAAAAGTGTTTCGTGTAAGTGCATGCTATGCGTTTATTTTAAATCAGCCATGTTATATACATGCGGTATGTAAATCAAGGGCTTAAATCTGCACCAGCTAACCAATCAGCTCCGGAATATTTTATACAGGATTCCAACCAAAAGTTTAAATTTGCACTTTTTTTTCCAGCCATTTTGCTGGTTTTATTTGGCCCTAGTTTCTATTTGCTCGGTTTAGTCCGTTCTAACTCATCCTTTGCATCCTTTGTAGAAGGTGAATCCCACAGTTTAAAGCCTCCTGACATGTCTATCTGCATCCTAACAAAGTCCCGTGGCCTGCTGCTACACCATGTATCTAGCTTACAGGTGATCAATACTCAATTCTACAGATGTCACAATTGAAAAATAAGAAATGATTCTCATCTGATTTTTGACATCCATGAAGGAATCAGATGATAAATGACGGCATATACAGTACTGTAATTCATGGGCCGCGGAATCTTGTTTGCACCTTGTGAATAGTGAAACGTGCGTATGATACTGGACAGAAGTCTGAGTTCACTGTCAGTTTAAGCATCCTCAGCTTAGAGAGAGATGGCAGATATGGTAAACCTGTAGTAAATTTTGCTAAAGGTAATTGAAAAAAAATAAATTATTCAATCAAATACTTTTCGACAAAAATCCATTGCTTTTTCTGTGCTACATAATACTGCAAGTGTAAGCTACCAGTTTGTAAAATTTGGCTTCTCAAACTTCTTAGCCAGCACCAGCCAACACTGATTCCTCTTCTTTCTTCTTCCTTGTCTTTCATTCGTCTTCCTCATCTTCCTTCCTGTGCTTCTTTTTAGATTCACGCCGTCTCTTCTAAAAATGCCAAATGCAGAATTTGCTCTCTAGAAGACTGTCCATTCTGGGCTACTGGAACAGCACAACATAATGGCTCTGTAGAAGTGGACCTGCACCTTACGCAGACATAAAGGGCTCATTCTAAGCTTAGGAGATATAACGATTCATATTTCCAGGTTACAGGATATACTAATGAAGACATACTTACACATATTATATTATATTTCTGCTAATAGATCCCCCTAAATCCTACATATTGGACCTTTAAACCTCTGTTTGCAGCAGTGTTTGATTTATTTAGTTTTATTCAGACAAAAATGCACACTGTATATGATTCATAGGTTAAAAAAAAAAAAGGGGGCGTCTTTTCATTCATAATTTTTCTTCATTCAAATTAGATTCAAAATATTCAGAGAATACCGAAACTGTGACCAGACTGCATACTGCACGCCCTTGACATTTAATATAGCTTTAGTGTACGCGATGACTATTTGATGGATAACCTCCTGTTTGAGATTGCACTGAACCAGTCGGAGTGCTTCTGACTCGGTTGGAATCCCAAGGGGGGGGGGGCTGCACAACACATTGTAAAATTGATGCTGGGTCTTTTTCAGAGACTAGTTTTTAGGTCAGCATTATACAGACACACCGTATTATGCACACTGTGTTTCTTTCTCCTTCCTCTTGCCTGGGATGTGGGTCTCCTGGGCTTTCTGAGCTGTGAATCCATAGCAACGAAGGAGACAAATGCCACCGGTGACATCTCGGCGCGTAATCAGAGTCACATTGCATTGTGCCCGAATGCTGAGCCTCTGGAGTTCAAAGACATTTTAATTGGGTTTCTAATCACCTGGAAATGTTGTGCCAATTTTGAATTTGACTTAAATGGAACAGAGAGAAACTCAAGGAAAAAAAAGCACCTACATTTTGCAAGATTTTGCATGATTAAAAATAAATAAATAAATAAATAAATAACAGTGGAAGACGACTCTTGATGTTTCTTTTAGCGCTAATCAAGTGCATGGCAAGTCAGAGGAAAGAGAGCAATCGCAAAACATTCACAAAGTTTAGCGTACCAGAGTACACCCGACGCGAGGAAGTAAGCTCAGTAACGAGAAACGGAAGTAGATAAAACACAACCAAATTAGAGAAAGTCACGGCTTGGAAATCGGCAAATACAACTTAAATACAAAGATCAAAGACGCAGACTAATACATTCTTTAAAAAAAAAAAAAACCCAGCACAGACTAGTAAACTAATGAAACCCGGAAAAATACTGACCATATACGGAACATAACAAATAACAAATGTATAAATTAATAAATAAAATGTAAAATAGAATGAAAATAAAATGTCCTAAATTAAACTAAACTCAACTAAAATCAAATCAAATCAAATCCAATCAAACAGTACATTTGGTTGTATTAAAGTGGTGAAATGTAACTAAATCACATTAAATAAGTGAAAAAGAAACAAGACCGTGCACAGGTCACGGTAGGCGCGTGTATCGGTGCGTAGATTAGAAACACTAAGAAAGATTAAAAGTTTCTGAACCAGGGAAAAAAAAAAGTAAAACAAGCATCGAATGAAACATTTACAGTAGCGATATGAGGATTTGAAGACTTTCTAAGATCTGCCGAAATTATGCTCTTTTTATCGGGCTAGAAACATGGTTACAAATTACAGACAGCAGCCTTTAATTAATTTGGATCTTTATAATCAGATTGCGGTGGTTGAAACGACGGAAAGAATGCTTTTCGAGCTGATAAAGGTGTGGGATGGTTCCTAAAGTGACTACGACGATGAGGAGAAGTTGACAGGGCGGTGTGTAGAAAATCATATACAATCATATACATATACACCACTTAGTGTGGAATAAGCTATTGTTTTCCTTTGGAAAGAGAGAGCGAGAGAGAGAAAGAGAGAAAGAGAGAGAGAGAGAGAAAACTTGGATTTGATTCCTTGGCTCTGTTCAATATTCAATTAAATTCATCATTTGAGGCAGTTTATGTCAAACATACACTGATGAGCCATCCTACCG
>JAOVYU010000001.1:32658512-32671634 GCA_025674565.1 Synodontis membranacea | reverse complement strand
TGTAAATATAGCCTATATATCGGTTCCAAATATCGGCTATCGGTAATCATTAACTAGCAATAATCGGTATCGGTATCAGCCCTGAAAGATCAACATCGGTCGATTTCTAGTTATCATGAAAGCAGTGGAGTGTATTGCAAGTACGACCTGGTTCGTAGTGGCTCATGACACATGCACGTGATGTGACTGGTTTGGAAGATATCGTTGCTTGAGAACGTGCAGAAAAAGCCGAGGCTGAAAGTCTGCATCTGGGCAAAACATTGGAATTTGTGAACGTAGCCGTTTTGCCTGCCATTAGATTGCTTTTTTTTTTTTTTTTTTGACGTTGCAAAATACTCATACTAGAGTTATGAAAAGTATTTTTAGAAAATAGAATTCCTTATAGTATTTGGCTACCACATAGTCTACAATACAACATATAGATCAAAATATGTGGCTAGAAATGTGATGTTTACACATAAAAAAAATCCCCAGTGGTCTGATGTGGTCAGATTTATATATTTGCTAATGATATCTGCTTTTCCTGTCTCAGGTTAACAAGGACAACGTGGTGAAGGTGGGCCACAAACAGGTGGTTAATATGATCCGTCACGGGGGAAATCATCTTATAATCAAAGTCGTGACTGTCAGCAGAAATCTCGACCCTGACGATACGGCTCGGAAAAAAGGTATGTTCATTACGTGGGTCGTTTCAATTTAGCTCGTCTCATGTTTACCTCTTACAGCACTGTTTCTTTAACCTGCAAATGTTGCTCTGGCGTTATTAATAAATCTGAAACCTCGTATGAAAGATGATTGCTTCACATAGTGTTTTATTTATTTATTTATTTATTTTTTAAACAGTTTAGCAAATATATCTTGCTCTCCTGGACTCCTGACCACAGATTCAACTGAACTGTTGCACCACACGGAAGACAGGAATTATTAGTATTATAAATCACAGTATGAAATGCTGAACATAAGCTCATGGCTAATCACGTGCCTCTTTTTTTTTTTTTTTTTTTTTTTTTCATTTGCTGCTCAAGCTCCGGCCCCTCCAAGGAGAGCTCCATCCACTGCACTTTCCACACGCTCCAAATCCATGACCTCTGAGCTGGAGGACTTGGGTAAGCACCATCCGGGCACACGCCAAATATGGTTCAACAACGGCTAAAGGAATCCATTTCCTCCAAAAAAATATCCAGTTTTCTCTGATCTAAATTGATGAAGTTGATGATTTGATATTTGATGCCTTGGTGAATATTTACTTTGGTCTCAGTGATGTACTGAAGAAAATCGTTGTGATTTTTTTTTTATCTTATCCTGTCATATACAACCTTTTGTTGAATGTAAATGAAGTCATTACGAAAAAAAAAAATAAGGCTTGGATAAAAGTAGCAGAGATTGTTACTGCCTCTTGCATGTGAACTGTTTGCTTCAGTGATTAAATAGATAGCTTCGGAAGCACGTTCCGTACACCATGGCTACTATCGTTTCTCCGCCCACAAGCAACAAACTACAAGTGAAATAAGTGCCTTTTTGTTTGCTAGTCTGACTCACATTTAGCGCCGATAGCTAAAAGTTCTGATTCGTCAGATCTCAGGCACTGTGCGCTAATGTTTCATGTTTTATCTTTATCATTTCTTGGCTGAAAAAAGTGGATAAAGGTAAGTTTGTTTTTCCGCTGTAATTATTCAGCATGCTTCTATCCCCTGTGTGTGTGTGTGTGTGTGTGTGTGCGTGTGTGTGTGTGGTTTCCGAGTCACAGAATATGGTTGTTAGTAGTCTTTGACTCTATATTTGTTTCTATAAAGTACATAAATTAGTCTTTTCATGATGTTCTTACTGGTTCATGATGTATTTATAAAAACACAAACGATCTTCCAGTCAGTTCTGTATTGTATTTCAGTACCCCTGCCCCCCACCCCCACTGAGAGCAGAAAAGCAGAGACATGTATTCCTGTTATATATTTATGTATGTATATTTATAGCCCGATCAGCTCTTGGTTTACAGCACCAGGTTGCACGGATTCGTTCTCTGATTTCTGTGCTGTAACGTTTGATTACTTAGAAAGCATGACCGACACTGGCTTTGCCTCCGGTGCCAGCTTTCTCTTTTTAAATCAAACAGATTTACTTGCACTTACGCAGCATTAGACAAAGAACATAAAGAACATCGGATTTAAAAACATTAGACTATACCACGCTTCTGTGTCTTGTTCCTGTTCCGATCTGTCCCGTCTGCTAGATTTTGTGTAGAGTAGACCGTTGCATGGAGGTGATAACTGTGATATGGCATTACATTTTATCCAGGTTAATGCCATTCCGATGCCCTTCATCTGTTTCGAATCCCCTCCTTTAATGTAAATGATGTGTGAATATCCATTCATGAATAAAACTGAATATTCTTTTACGTTAAAGCTACTTTGAGGAAAAAGAAGGGTGAGTTTTACAGACGGATTTTATTGAATGATTAAAAGCATATATACTCTGTATACACATAAAAGCAGTTGTATGTAAATCTTTTATATTCATTTGTTGATTTCAATGCAGCGCCGCTATCTGTATCTGTTTAGTGCTCCAAATATCTGTATCCGTATCTAACCCCCAAGTAGGCATAACCTTACCCAGAAGTGTTTTTTTTAATTTTTTTATTTTTTATAAATATTAAAACTATCGCTGTACCCAAGAAAAGAAACTCAGCAGCACTGTCAGCATGGCTCTGACAGTTCCTCAACCTCAGCTTCATCTCTTGTGTGTCTCATAATTGGTCTAAAATAGAGATGTGCAAAAGAATGTTTTTTAAGTCCTTCGCATATGTTTATTATTTTTTTGTTTGTACCCACGTCATCCCTGATTTTTTTCCAAACTTCAAACAAACTAGTAGCCAAATTTATCCCTCTGGCTTTGTTCAGAATCCCTATCCACTCAGCTTGTTCGTGGACAAAAATGGCCACCAACAGATTGAGTCTGTAATTTTCTTAAATATTTATGTTTTTTTGCTATTTTTTACTACATTAAGTTTTTTTTAACTAGCATCAGTTCTTGTCATAAGTATAAAATATCAATTCCTTTTTTATTTTTGAATCCTTCAAATACCAGTTTGATTGCACAATGCACTTGTCAGAAAACAACCTCAAAAATGGCCATTTTCTATATTCTCAATGCTACTGGATTATTTTGGAGAGATTTTATTTATTTTGCAAATACATATTTGTGCTGCAATTTCATACAGGCACAATTTTTTTTTCATGCACAAACACAAACCATTATCCGACATCCTTAAGATCACACCTATGTCAAAATTTTGTCATTCATTTGCTCAATTGGAGTGAAATAAGCCATCATACGCCCCTATTGTAAACTAAGAATATTATATAAAATTACTCCCTTGGCCAAAAATGGATAAATGACATAATCTGGTAGAAACCACTAAAAACTACATTTTTCAAGTGTTGAGTTTAGAATGAAAGCATTTTAACCTAAATTGTATGATTTAACAGTGTAAATAACAAGGAATTAAAAAATTTAGTTTTCATGGGTTTCAACTGCCCAAAAGTGGCCATGATGGAGTCAGGTGTTACAATTTGGATGTATGGAGTATATTATTGATATGTTTAATGAGTTGAAGTTAAAAATTAAAATGATATAAAAAAAATCCAGCTAAAATGGTCAAAAAAAAAGAGAGTGAACTGGACACAAATGGCCAGCATAGAGACCAGAGGGTTAAACCATGACCGTATCCCTGACCAGGCAGTTACTAAGGATGCTGTAAATGATTCAAGCAGTACTGATCGTTCAGTGTTCGAAAGCTTCATATTCGACTGCTCACGCAGACCTGCAGGAGACCTGGAATGAAAAGAAAAAAAAAAAAGTAGAGTAAGCAAGCCACTCATGCTGAGTATAGCAAAGCGAATAAGAATTTTCATTGTGAAAATGCATATGGAAATATTTTCTTCTACTGATAAAGGATGTGTCTCACTGAAAGTGTTACAGCCTCGCTGTTAAAGCTGGTTCTTGGTAAGGACGAGGAGGTACTAGTGTTCTAGCTCCCATCATTGTAAGAGGACCCTCTACAGCTTTGAATCATTCTGCAATGAGGTGTTGTCATGGAAATCTTGCTGCAGACGTTTAATATAGCAACAATCCACCTGCAAAATGTAATGCCATACTTTCAGTGCAAAGCTGGGGGCACTCATTTTAACATCGACGAGCAGATGAAATGATGTTACTTCTCCCGTCAGGCTTGCTTGAGCTGAATGGACAGATAAAAACAAACAGTGAAGCACAGTCATCACCAGGCATCAGTGTCGTGTAGGTTTAGAGACACTGAATAAAAATGCATAAAATATGAAATAATAAAAATGTATAAAAACTAATCATCTGCTTTGGAACTATAAAGGGATATAAATCTTAAATATTTATAGACTTGTGATGTGAAACAGAAAGAGTCATTGCGTGTATGTGTGTGAGAGAGTGCGTGCAACCTGATGCACAATTGACAAATGTGATGGCAGCAAATCAGACACTGAACTTCCCTCTCCTCCGCCCCTGTGTAGATGATCAGCTTTCAGATATTGTGGCTGAGAAGAAGAGGATTGTTTTTCACGTCACTCTAAGTAATCATTTCCCATGCATGGGAGCTGTATGAAAGCAAACGCTACCGCTAGCATGTTGTGCCGTGGCCGCTGAGATACACATTCCCTCGGAATCGGGAAGAGCTTGCACGGCTTTGACCTTGACCAATGTCGATGTACTTATTTCTGTCTCCTCTCCCTTGCTTGGTTTGGGTTCTTTTTTTATTCTGTACATCCTGTGACAGGATAATGGCTTGATTTTATTAGCCGTAGTGTCCTGTCGCTTCCAGATCCCTAAAATAGAAACTGTGCTGATTTGCAGATAAAGTGGATGAGGTTGTCCCTCCCCAGAAACCGGTGTGGGATAGTGCGAACGTGGATGTGAGGGTGGCAGCTGTGAAACCGCGCCCCACAAGCAGGTGCTTTGCCGTGGCCCCAGAAATGAATGTAAGCGTGACTTTTGGACTAATACTTGTCTCTTTTTATGTAATTATAGTTAGCTGTAGTAGCATTTTTTGCTAATACTACTACTACTACTACTACTAATAAAAAATAATAATAACATGTTATATGTGCACTACATGACCAAAAGTATGTGGACACGTGACCTCCACATCCGTATGTGGGCCTTCCTCAGACTGTCGCTACAATGTTTGATGTACACAATTGCCTATAATGTCTTCGTATAGAATTGTCTGTTGTATTAATGGAACGTTCCAGGCTGTCAGGTTTTACAATAAAGATTTCCATTTGAATACTGTTTTTTAAACCTCTTTTTTAACACACCTATCTTTGTGGTTGTGCAGTCACTGTGCAACAGCCAGGACCCATCAGTAGATTCCACACCGGTAACAGCAACTCCTAAAGGCCCATTCTTGGATTTACCAAAAGGAACCATCCGCCGACAGACTTCGATAGGCAAGTATTCAATAAAAAATTATACATTTTTATTTTAAACTCATTGCATAACTTGCTGTTTGGTCTTTGTTTTCATGGATGATTTTTGTACCAAACGTACCCTACTACGTTCAGAAAGGGTATCTATTTTCCATACTGTTAAGAATATATAATAAAACACAACACAACTAGTTTAAAAGCTGTTTGCTATATAAGATCCAGATGTGCCACTTTTTGTTTCTTTGTTCTATAATTTTGAGAACTTGTGAAAAATCATTGCTTTTTTGAACAAATTTGATGTGGGCCTTAGACTAATTGGCTCTTATTATCCAACCACAGGGGTAACTGAAGAAGAAAAGCAGTTCCTTACTCCTCCCATGTTAAAATTTACAAGAAGCCTATCGATGCCTGACACATCAGAGGACATTCCCCCACCTCCGGCTATTTCCCCTCCATCTCCTCCCCACAACAATGCCCCCACACCTGCTGGACATGGTTATGGCACAATCCGACCAGGCTTCACCCCTCAAGGTCCTACTGTGAACAGCACTCCGCCAGACAGAGGAGACTCAAGCCATGGTTGGAGAGAACAAGGCATGTATTACAGAGAGAACTCTGAACAGTATAATACAGAGGACTACAGCAATAGTCCAACTGCTCAGCAGAGCCTTCATAAGCGCCGAGCCCAGATTCCCGAGAACCCATACTCGGATGTTGGCAAAATGGCTAACGCTGCGCTTTTTGTTCCAAACAAGCCTGCACGCAGAAAGGGCATGCTTGTGAAACAGTCCAATGTAGAGGACAGCCCAGAGAAGACCTGCTCCATCCCCATACCCACCATCATCATCAAAGAGCCCTCCACCAGCAGCAGTGGAAAGAGTAGCCAGGGCAGCAGTATGGAGATTGAGACGACGACGCCTGACCACCCAGGTCAACTCCGCCCAGAGGATAGCATCAGTTCAGGAAGCCCTTTTGCAACTGCCATGGTTTCCAGTGCAGCCAGGGAAAAACGGCTGGAGGTTCACAGAAATTCCCCGTCATTCAGATCCCAAGATGCTGGCGATGAGGATGTGACTCCCACTCCTACCCCTCGTCTGCGACACTCAAAGTCTATTGATGAGGGCATGTTTAGCAGCGATGAGCGTCTGCGCCGGCTTATGGCTCCCCCTTCATCACTGCTCAGCATCCCACGGGGAGGGGGCAATGTAACAGACTTCAACAGCCCAGAACCCACCATGGTGCGGGAGTTACTGAACACTAGAACAGGTCACAGTCCCATTAGCCTGCCAGCTCACAAAACCTACAGCTCAGGGAGTGGGAACTATGTTCACCCTGTCACCGGGAAACCGCTAGACCCCAATTCTCCATTAGCCTTAGCATTAGCTGCCAGAGATCGGGCCATGAGGGAGCAATCACAGCCTTTGCCACTTAAGAGTGACTCATCCAAACTGGACCTCAACAAGCCACTTTTCATTGACACAAAACTTCGGCCCAGTGTGGAAGTGAGTTTCTCCAGCACTGCCACCATGGGCAGGCCACGGGGAGGCCTGCGGAGACAGATGACAGAGGCCAAGTACGAGACTGAATCCAAGTTCCAGCTGGACCTGGGAAAGGCTGAGAAGAGGCCAGAGGAGAAGAAGAACATGCTGATTGACATTGTGGACACGTCCCAACAGAAGTCAGCAGGGCTGCTCATGGTTCATACCACAGATGGGGCCAAAACTGAGGAGAACAGCCTGTCCGAAGGAGAGAGAGATGAGGATGTTTGTCCCGACAGCACACCTGGGGAGCTTCGTGATCCCAACCAGCCAGCTCCTGCAAAGCCTGCACCACCAAAGCCCCTCTCTGCTGTGCCGCCAAAAACCATGATCTCTGTCAGCTCTGTAGATGAGCCTGTCAAACTCCCCTTTGGTATCCCTCCACCACCTCTAGCCTCTGTTGACATCGATGAGGAGTTTGTGTTTGCTGAACCCCTGCCTCCACCATTAGAGTTTGCCAACAGTTTTGACATCCCAGAAGACCAATCAGGGGCACTCAGTGAGCTACTGAAACAGAGATCCAATGGTATGAGTGGACCATCACTTGCTCCCTATTATCCCCATTTAACCACAAGCAACTCTAGAGATCAGGAGATCAAGAGACCAACAGTTCTTACTAACTGCACACCTCCCAGCTTTCCTACAGGACCTCTGGAACCCTATGAGCCCATTATTGACTCAGGCATTGAAGTGGACAGCCGAAGCAGTGGAGACCCCCAACTGGAGACCACGAGTACAGTATCCACTGTATCCAGCATCTCCACCTTATCGTCAGAAGGAGGAGAGACCCTGGACACTTGCATGGTCTATGCAGACGGTCAGGCCTTTCTGGTGGACAGGGCACAGGTCCTGCCCAAGCCCAAAGCCAAGTACGCCGTCAACAAGAGCAACGCACTTTACAAGGACGCCTTAAACGAGGAGACCATAAGCTCTTTCAGGGTGCCCTCCTCAATCCCCCCACCACCCCTGGGAACTGCCCTACCAGAGCCTCTAAAAACCCCAACACAAAGAACCTCAAAGCTTTGGGGGGAACCTCTGGATCTGAAAAACCCCCATGGACCAGAGACAAAACCCCAAGGCTTGACTGAAATAAACTCTGTTCTGCAACATGTCAGCAAAGACAAAGCACCAAAGCCAGGGGAAGCGCTAGACTCTCCCCCAGGATGTAGAACACACTTTGGATTGAGGTATGCCACCCCCTTCACAGCCACCATCACCTGCCCCAGTAACACAGACATTCATTTAGCTATACAGATTGGTGTGTGTGCTGAGCTCATGAAAGAATGAGTTGCCTAGCAACCTAATAATGAGAACAGCCTTGAGGATGAGATGAGCAACATCAGTGTTGTGAACACAGACCAAACCATGGAAGAGGGAGAGGTGTGTTAGTGCTTGTGCATGTGCATTTGCTTGATTTGGAACACAACCCATTTATTACTCAGTCATTATATCACATAAATTTTCCCCATGAGGGTTTTCAAGAGCCCCTTTACCCAAGTAGAAAAATGTCATCTGCTGCTAGTGGTGACAAAGGTGAATGTGTTTCAAGTCGCATGATTATGCAGTTAGTTTTCTTAAAAAGCAGCGCAGCTTGATCTGTGTGTATTTGTAGTTTGGGTTGTGTGCCTATATTGGGCACGTCTCCTTAAAGAAGACACACTGCTGCC
This sequence comes from Synodontis membranacea, assembly GCA_025674565.1. Taxonomy (NCBI): domain Eukaryota; kingdom Metazoa; phylum Chordata; class Actinopteri; order Siluriformes; family Mochokidae; genus Synodontis; species Synodontis membranacea. The sequence continues at coordinate 32,662,976 of JAOVYU010000001.1, read as the reverse complement.
TCCTCTCACTGGAGACCTTTTTAAAGCCTGAGCCTCATTTACTATGGAAATCTGCGGTTATTTACAATCCAAAGGACTAACCCAAAATGTCCATGTTTACACAGTACTTACATCAAATTAACTATTTTATTTTTGTTCATTCTTCAGTGATTGTGAAGTTTGTATAGATTAACAATTAAAAGTATGCTTTTAATTATATGGTTCACCAAAATTGGGCAAACTTAGTTTTTACTCTATGTGCCTTCTTCCAGGTGCAAAATTGAATGTTTGCCTTCTTATTTGCTGTGTTTCTCTTCCTTTGTTTCTGTCTGACTTGCAAATCAGGGGTGACTGGTCTTGTCCTTGGAAATGCTTGGCCACTCTTTTCAGGCTCTTTCTTAACTGCGATGACCTAATGAATCCTCCCCGATGAGGAGAGAAACGTCTTAACACAGTACAAGTCCAGTCACCTTATTTCTAGCCATTTCACCCCAAAAGCCTTCTGACTAATTTTTTCTGATTCAATTCTTCTGATATTTATTCCTCTCCCTGTTTCTCTTTAGAAATCAGGACGGTGTGTCCCTCATCTCAGGAACCCAGCCGAACCCCGGCGTGTCCTTCACCAATCAGCCCGGCCCGAATGTGCCTGCGCCATCGCCATGCCGACAGGCTGAGAGCTTGCATCACCATCGCCATCCCTCGAGCCCAAGCATCACATCTCCTCCTCCAATTCTGAGCTGCTCCTCGTCATCCTCCTCTCTACCCGCGGTGAGCAGCACGTCCTCAGTACAGGGCCGAAGTCGCTCGCCTTCGCCCCTCTCGTTCCTCCAGGCCGCCTCTGGCAAGCCATTCGCCTCCAAGGCAGTTCTTTCGTGGACCAAAGAGGACGTGGCTGACTGGCTGGAAAGCCTCAACCTGGCCGAGCACAGAGACGCCTTCCTGGAGAACGACATAGAGGGCACACACCTGCCCAGCCTGCAGAAACAGGACCTAATTGACCTGGGAGTGACGCGCGTCGGTCATCGCATGAACATCGAGCGTGCACTCAAGCTGCTGCTCGACAGATGAGACTGGGACAGCACAAGCCTTCTTTTGTTCTTGAGCTACATTTGTTCCTCACTCGTTTTTTTTTTTTTTTTTTTGCTTATTTTAATACCTTGTTTTGTTTTGTTTTTTGTCCCCGTCAGCTGGAAAGGATTTCTAACACTCGCTCCCCGAAGAAAAGGTTCCGACAAGGTGTTAAACGTGCGCAAAAGCACAAAGCTCTTTGTACGTGAAAGTTACGGCCAGTGACGGCTACGACAAACAAACACGCTGTACAGTCCACACACACACTAGAGCTCATCGCTGTTTTTTTTTTTTTTTTGGGTTTTATGGACTCAGGCCTCGTGTGAATGAACTGAAGAACCAGCAGAGCTGGCATTCCATTTTCTATCTTTGCTAAGACAATTATCAGAAAATATTTCTTCAGCAAAAAGGGAAGGATCATCTGTGTATTGGCTGAAAAGTCATGCTTTTTTTTTTTTTCTTCTTCCTTCTACATATTTGACGGGAATGTACACAGATTTTTAAGATGAGCGCTTTTGGTGTCGTTCCTCAGTTCACATGTTCATGACTGCAGCATCTTCACCAGAAACATGAAGGGTCAATTCTCTCTCTCTCTCTCGCTCTCTCTCTCTCTTTCTGTGTGTGTGTGTGTGTGTGTGTGTGTGTGTGCTGACACGATGATTTTCCATCTTTTTTGTCTTTGATTGCAGTAAAACCAGGAATTTGTCAGAATGGGTCAAAATCACTCAAGTCTTTCTGAAGTGTAATATCTACTGATATTGCGTGTCTTCCACATTGTGAGGTTTGACTGCATTCCTGCCATTGGGTTTAGTTCCTGAAGTCCTACTAGACTAGACTGCTATTTCCTCCACTATTTTTAGATCATCTTCCAGCACTCTTTCTTTTGTGTTGCCATTACAACGACTGACGAGTACTTGATTAAAATGGATTCATTGAGCAGAGATGTTTATGTAAGGTTTAGAGTATTATGCTTGAAAATTTGAAGAGTTGCCTTTAGAGAAACACCCTCGATGTTTCAGCATACAGTCTACACTTGATCCAGTGACCAGAATGTGTCTGTCTACTGCAGGCAACACTATCATACATACAGTACGCCGTCTCTAACTGTAAAACGGTCTGTAGTTTACTAGATACTTTATTAGTTGCTTTGTGACTTTGAGATTCGAAGAGAGAGTTGTTTTTGTAATCTGTTGTTTAAGCAATCTGTAACTGCACTGAAACGCTTTTTTTGTTTGTTTTTCTTTTTTTTCTTTTCCAGTTGTACAGTTTACAGATTACTCATCCCTACAGTGCTGCTTTGTTCTTATTTTTGTTGTGTTTTGGGATAATCATGACCTTTTTTTTTTTGCCATAGTTGGCAAGTTAGCTTGATTATTTGCTTACATTTATTTATTTGGAAGAATGAAAGTGAGACAGAATCCAGTCTAAGAATAAACTTGAGCAGTAAAAAAGGTTAAAGAGCAACTCCGGTGACTTTCATGAAAGAAAAAAAAAAAAGTCGTAAGATCTATTATCTCTTATTTTATTGCATTGGCCTTGGAGTCTAGGTGTGTGATGTCGACTTATATATATTCCCACGCTGTCAAAACATTTTCGTGCTGGTCACAACACATACATGACACAAAACATGCTCGTCAATCCCACACATTCGTTTTGTTTCAGTGGTTAACTGTAGGTACATCGTTCATCTGAAAGCCATGTGCAGAAGCTTGAAGCATTGCCTGTCAGTTGAGTTAATGTATACAGTAGTGGTGTAAAATTCCCTCAAACACATTCAACTGTGTACCAAAGTTCAGTGATCAGTCAGACACGATCCTCGCAGGATAAACAAAAGCTGTGCTCATTAACAGCAGTTTGTGTCAGACGCGGATTGTGTTTTGTTTTGGTCACTGGTTATATTTTAGGAAATGGAACCAAGTTGATTTGAAAACATCACAAATACGTAGGTCATTCTACAGATTTGGTGCCATTTCAGTAGGTTCAGTGTCCCATGATGTAATGCTGCTACAGCTTTTCATAACATTCATAAATCTACATTTGAACTGCATCATTTCAAATTAGTACATGTTTTTAATAATCGGCAGAGAAAAAAAAAGTTATAATGACATTTATTTCAACTTTTATATTTGTGTTTTTCCAAAGAATATGAAGAATTCTGCCTGACCCCATTGTCCCTCATACCAACAGCATGGTCAAATTTGAGTTAATAATGTTAAATAATAATAAACTTTTTTTTTTCTTTTTGCAAAATTAGGCACTGCTAACCCCTTCCCATGTGTAATATATTTTCTTTGGAAAAGAGATTGAATTTAAGGGAAATTTAAGTATTTTTCTCAGTTTTTAAGTATATTTTCCCTGTGTTTAATTCAACCCTGTAACGAAACCACCGCCGCCGCCATTTAATAAAATAATGCTTTGATCCTGTGACATCATTTATGAGGAATTGGAATCATCAAAGTCTCTTGAACAGCACAGTGTGACAAGAAGTAAACTACTCTCAATTCTCATAAATATTTAATGTTTTTTATGAAAATACTGTATAGGTTCCGTCAGGCTTAGGTGTTAAATTCTGTTGGGGGGGGAACATAGTTTAGAAGGTTTTATCAAAAAGTAATTTTTATAGCTATAAAATAGAACAATATCTAAGCCAAAGAATGCTGTGTCATCCTGATAGCTGCTAACGTTAAGACTTAGAATCAGATTAAGACAAAATCTTCAACCCCATCACATTCAAACAAATGGCACCGTTTCTGTAGAATCACCCATGTATAGTGGGATCAAGTCTGAGACCTCAAGCAGAAATGCTTATAGTTTGCTTTCTTTTAAAATTATTTCTGCAGCAAGAATTTAGAAACAGTTCGCAATCCATCAGGTTGAAGACAGCAGTGTCAGTAGAAGAAACAGGACTCGAGAAATATAAAATCAAGATAACATGGTCAGTAACACATTCTGAATTCTGAATATCCAAGGTACTGAACATTTCCTTTTACAAAAATTATCAAATATCAAGCATACTGTATATAATCCTGTATGCTCAATGTGGTTTGAGACTTCTGGACCCCACTGTAGAAGGAGAAATAACTGCAGGAGTGGATGGGATTGGTCAGAATTGGGAGCGGCGTTAAAATAAAACAGTCCACACTAAGAATATTGATTTTTTAATCGATACCGATTATTGCTAGTTAATGATTACCGATAGCCGATATTTGGAACCGATATATGTAGGCTATTTTTACAGTAAAAAATGAAAATCTCTGAAAACTCCAACACAAAATATTACCTTTATTACTTATCTTTTTTTTTTTTTTTTACATTCAATTTAAATAAAATATAAATAGCTAAAGTACTAACAAATAAATAAAAACAAAGTAATTATAAACCAGAAGGACCAAAACAAGGGAACTTGCACCTATACAA
>JAOVYU010000001.1:32596899-32606907 GCA_025674565.1 Synodontis membranacea | reverse complement strand
GTGTGTGTTTGTGTGTGTGTGTGTGTGTGTGTGTATAATAACATCCTTACATCATTCTTATGCCATCGATGAGACATAGTGATGTAATGCATTGTCCAACCCTTATAGTTTCATTACTGACACAGACACAATATAGATTTTAATCTCTCCTATTACATCACTACCAGGGTGGCACCCTTAGTGCCATGTCTTTTGTAATCTTGAACATCACCAAGGTAGCTTAACAACCAGTGTTGTACCTTTGGTGGCATATTTCTATTTTTTGGGCGCAAAAATGTATCTACACTGACAGTAAACCTGTTCAATAACCTGGCTAGGACAATGATTGGAAAACATTACATCTGGAGACTCTTGATCTAGAGACATGCTGAAAGTCAAAGCCCTTTTATCAGGTGTCTGGACTGAAATCTATACCGCAGCAATAACCAACTTCTCTGTCCTTTCCCCCCACCAGTAAGGCATGATTACTCTTGGTTTGTTTTGCATTCCTTACGAGTATGGCGTGACCTGTGCATCTCACTTGTAGGACTGAGATCCAGACATACTGAGGTATAGTGTGTATATACATGCTGTGTTGCAATAGAAGAACGAAAGTCTCATGAGTATTTTAAATGAATAAGCCTGTTCATCCTTCGCTGTGGTCATGAGGCTGAGATCATTTCGAGCCGCATGTGAGGGTTTGCCATCATCAGTGTCTCCAGCTCCACAGTTTACCGGATTATTGTTGCTGTCAAGAATGACTCAGCTTAGTATCCTGACCATTCTTAACTCCTTTAGTCTTCTATCCTCATGATGCTGAATCTCAACTGTGCTGTTAGGTGGTCTTCTTCGTCCCTCGTTCCTGCCTTCATATCACTCTCTGTACTCTATAATAGCTATATGTATTTCAGCAACTTATATGCGCTGTAACACTGGCTTGCCAAGCATACAAAAAAAGTGCACAGCGAATGAAGAGGTAGAGCTGTACCTTTATGATTGTCACAGCCATCCTCGTTTCCTTGTGACATTTAGGTTCAGGTTCGTTGGAGTTCAGCTGTCGTCTTCTCGGATGTGAAGAAGGAGCCCTTCTCTGAGGGCCAGCAGCACACACGGAGAGAGAAAACAGGGGGGAAGAGAAGAGAGGGTACATAGCCGCTCTGCTGCCTTCCTCCAGCCTTCCTCCAGCCTTCCTCTGTCCCTCTTCCAGACACATCCTCCACGCTACGATCGACAGGAAGGGAGGGAGGGAGAGAGAGAGAGAGAGAGAGAGAGAGAGAGAGAGAGAGAGGGACAGGGGAGGGAGGAAGAGAAAGAGAGAGAGAGAGCGAGAGAGAGAGAAAGAGAGAGGGACAAAGGGAGGGGACTTTTAGTTAGTAGAAGGGATCCAGATGTAGAATTGTTAGGGTGGGGGTGTGCTTCATATCCAACACAGACTCCGTGCCCTTGCGCCAGTCTTAATCGAATCTCTCGGGCTGAAACAGACTGCCTCGGCAAAATGACCGGTTTCAGCTTAGCTTACAGAATGATATCAAGGTCAAAGCATTTACAAGCTGGAGAAATGTGTTAAGGCTTCAGGGATGTCCTTATTAATTAGTCTCTGACTATAAACGGTTCCAGAATTCTACTGTAATGCGTAGAAATGAAGCCTAGGATATTTCGATTGGTCAGAAGGTGCCGATTCATTCTCTAAAATGGCCAATCAAAGGTTTATATTAATGCCGTCATTGCAATACACTGTTGTTTACATACTGTATATAGAACTTGTATGGTGGCTCACACGTAATCTAATAATACTAATAATACACAGATTGAAAAAGTGTCATTATTTAACCAAGAAAAATGTGTCGATGTACAGTAGCAGCGTTTTCTTCAAGAAGATTGTTATGTAACATTAATGAAAGGAGTCTCCAGTGCTGTCGGTCAAGATTAAACCACGGGGAAGTCTTCAGGACAGAGAACTTTGTGCCTTCTGGTTTCTCTGTAACATGACAAACTGATTTATTTTTTTTTTTTAGGATTTACCTTAAGAGAAAGACAATAACATCACTGTGACATAAGTGATGTCGGTAACTATCTTGACTTGCAGACATAAGTGTAACTATAAACTGATAAAAATAAATAAAAAAATAAATAAAAAAATTTAAAAATAAAAAAATAAATAAATATGTCATTCTGTACTGAGTGATATTTGTAATTGTTAAAAAATCACCTTAAGTATAGAGGAGTAATAATTATTATAATTGTAAATTACTTTACTGTAGGGATTCCCTGCATTTTATCCTGTTTTCATAAACGTAAAAATTTGCACTAAATGATTAATAAATCTTGATGTTGTTCTTCAAAATCACAAAATTTTATAACTGTATTGATGATGTTTGTATGTTAAATGACATGCCCATTGATTTAGCTTTATACATTGTAATGTATAATATATAATATCTTAGCAATGTAACTTTCATTGTAAAAGAATAAATTCTTTGTATAAATTTGAATTTTTATAAACTCCTTTGCACTGATTGTTTACATGTAAATAAATAATGAGAGGGACTCACATCATATCGTCACCACTGAGGTCAAACTATTTAAAATTTCCTCTTGAATCCCAGCTGTTCGTGGGTGTTCGTTTTAGCGTGATAGTCAAGTGAAGTTTTAGGGCTTCTCTGGAAATGTGCAAAAGATGATCCACAGCTGCGCGCTCTGGGAAAAAAACACAATTGGGATCTGAACACTGAGACCGCTTCAGGAGGCTGTTTATCCATGTGGCCTTTGACCTCGTCCCCATGTCTATGTTTACTTCGTGTTCCCCAGAGAAGAATCCGTGCACACTGCCTGGAGGAATGACCTAGATGCTGATGTCAGCAAGGGTGCGAGGACAAGTGTGTGTATTTTTCAAGAAGGTGAAACTGGCATATTAATACAGAGCTCATCTGTATTGTATTGGTATATATTGTATGTCAAACAGGTACTATATTAGTAAAATTCTTTCATAAAGTCACAAGTTGTTTGCAATGAAATGCAAAGACTGCACGCAGTTTATTGTGGTTCGTGAACGCACCCACTGGGAATGTTGTGGCATAGCTTCCCTGTTTGGCCACATTGTGTCCCAAAAATAGGAATGAATTGTATGTCGATGGTGCAAAATGCAATACTAATTAAAGCAGCATGACAGACTAACTGAGCTTTTCCGCTGAAAGCAGCAGTTCCCTTTGGACGGGGAAGAGGAAAAAGGCTCATTTTTAGTGCCGATCTCATTCTCAAGGGCACAAAGGTATTGTTATTACTCGATCGGAGCACTTGTAAGGCCTCATACCCAGTCATAATGTTATATTGTCTTGCAAGCCAACAGCTAGCTTTTACTAACTATTTTTACAAATTACTAGGACATGTGAACAATCTGACCATTTCCTACTATAACACACCCCTTACTGATTAATGACAAGGTGAAGTAGGTCTGTTGGAGCAGGAAAATCAACATTTTCTGCTGTACACTGGAATCCCAGGATTACAGATGGGCAAGCTTGACTATTAGCTACCAGAATGTCAATTTATTTTATTCTGATTGCAGAAAAAAATATTGGCGTATTTGTACGTCAATACTGACGATCTAGCAAAGCAAGCTCCATGCTGAGCTTAGGTTACTGTCTGCATGGAGGTTTGGATGTTCTTCCTGTGCCCATATTGGGTTCTCCTGGTAACATGCAAGTATTTTTAATTTTAATGATAAAATGCCCCTTCATGTGAACTTTGGTGCATTGGGCTCTGCAATGGACTGGATTCCCATCCAGGGTGTACTGCCACTTCATGCCCTGTGGTCCACTGAGACCTTGACCAGGATTAAGCTTCCACTTGTTTTGTGTCAGATGTTTTAAAAAAAATAATAATCTAAAATGAATAGTGTAAACACAACAATGGTCAGGTGACATACATAAAACACACACACACACACACACACACACACACACTTAAGCTAGATCATGTGCCAGATGGTGGGTTCCTTAGCTGTAGCTCTAAATGACCCACCTTCTCTATCAACACCTCAGAAGAAGCAGAAGCCCAACCCACACCCAAAGGGGTAGCAGGGAACAGGAAGTCTATTTCTGAAGCAGCCGGAGGACTTCCTGCCTGACATTCCTGACCTGGGCTGAGTTCCTGCTTTGCCAAAGCTGTTTCAGACACAAACAGTCGAACAGACTCTCTCTCTCTCTCTCTCTCTCTCTCTCTCTCTCTCTCTCTCTCTCTCTCATACACACATGCATGCACACACAAGGAAATACGTAAATATCCACACATGAATTTTTCTACAGGAATTAGGATGTCAGTAAAAAATTAATTAAATAAATAAATAAATAAATAAATAAATAAATAAATAAATAAATAAATAAATAAATAAATTTCCCTATACTGTTCTCTATTACATTACCTTCTAATACAAAATCTCTAATATAGACATAAATATACTCCGGGTTAAACATCTATATTTTAAATTTTAACAAAAGAAAGCTTTTTAAAAGCTTCTGCACTATATGGGCTTTTGCAATATTATTTTATCATTTCCTCTTTACTTACTGTATATTATTTCTTTTATTTATGTGTAGCTGTGCCAGGACAGAGCTTTGTTTTGCACTAGTAACAGGTTGTGAGTTCAAATCCCAAAGCTCCGTCTCTCCACTGTTGCTCCCTTGACAATGGGTCCTTCATCTATCTTTTTTTCCCCCTTTTTTCCCTTTCTTTCATGGCTGTGTAAAATGATATTTTGAGCAAAAAAATGTCATTTTTGAAAGACACATTCAGTACAGTGACTGATTTGTTAAGATGTATAGACAGCTGTTTCTATGTAATATTATGTAATACAGTATGATTCAGTATTGTGTGACTTTGTATTGCGTGATTTTGTATTGCATGATTCAGTACTGGGTGATTTGGTGTTGTGTGACTTGAGTATTGGGTGAACATTTTTCACCATCAAAACAAAGTGTACGCTTAGAGCAGTATGATGCCATGCCTCCTTTGCTAAAACTTACTGGAACAGACTCCACGCCTCCTTCATTGCAACTGATAAACATAAACGCCATGACTTTTTCACTGTAACTGACAGGCACAGTGCCAAATTAAACTCGTATACAATAAAATTTCCATAATAGCGATACAGAGAGACGCCCAGATACATTCAATCGGCATGGGTGCACAAACTTTTGCACCACACACCCTGTTTTGAATGTGCGTGGCTGGGTAGTAAATTTTATCATTATGAGAGCTTGAATGTTAAAGTTATGATATCTGTAAAAATCAGCGATATTGTCCTGGATTGTGCTGTACCAAACAAACCAAATTAATGAAATAAAAAAGAAACGTGAGATATAACAAAGCTTTGCTATGAATTTATTTATAATCATATTTCACATGTCATTAGAAATGTAGACTTTTGTCATGTTTCTAGTTTTGTGTTGGGAGACATTAGTTACTCAAGTTCACCATCTGGTGGTAAATCCGCTAAACGTAATACAGATTTTCTCAGAGCCGCAGGCATGTTGTTAAACCTCTCGTGCACACTGCACAATCTCACAAGCTCTGCCTAAAACCCAGTAAAAATACTAACAATAAATCACTTCAATAAAAAAAAGGGAAAAAAATTATTATTGATTTTAGGAAATATTCAAATAATTTGTGACATTTCATTTTTCAATTATGACAAAGAAAATGCTTGAAAGATGTCACTTTAGGTGTAATGAATAGAGAATAAACAATAGTTTTCCTTTTTTTTAATTAATTTATAAAAAAATATTTCATATGAAATATGCATGAAATTTTTTTCCCCACAATTTTCAGAATTGAAATTTGAATTGTTTGGTTTGTCTGTTCATGGGAGCTCTGTGGTAGAGGACCTGCTCCCTATGTACACTATATGGACAAAAGTTTATGTGTGTACATATAGAAGCTTGCAAAAACAGAATGATTCGTAGTTCCTTGTAGGAAATTTCACAATCAAGGAAAACATACTTATGAATACTATTTTTCCATTTCGGCTAATAGATTCACTTAAATCTTCTTCCATAGTCGATGAATGTCCATTAAACTAAATTCAGTTTGACAAAGCTGTGCCACAAACCTTCATGTGCATTGATTGTTATCCATTAATCTAAAAGTAAAAATCTCAACACTGAAATACACTTCAATTTACAAAAAAAAACAACAACAAACAAAAAAAACATGAAATCATCTCGTGTCTTATTCTTTAAAATTAAAGTTCTTTAAAGTATTCTGACTCTTCCTCTCTATTTAAACAGCAAATATTGAGTTTATCCATAAAATCCTTATCTCTATGATAACTTCCAAAAATCCTATTTGTTTGAAATATTACAAACAAAGTTCAGAATCCGATGCCAGTCTGGAAACCAAAATAAAGAATAGCTCTTACATTTTAAGACATTGCTTCCAGTTATTACTGTATATTTAGTCTGATTATATGCTGATTATTAACAACTTCATGATCCTTTGCTATTCTTAGCTGTCACGTTTTTTTTTTTTTTTTTTTTTTTTTTACACATTTAAAGTTTGCTCTCTGGGGAAAGCGCTAACTGCCAGCACTGCCTTATATTAAATGCGATTCAGGAGCAGGAGAAAGAGCAGGAGGGATTAGATATGGGGCCCCTAATTATTTTGGCTTTAGTTCTGGATTAGCCCTCTGTACTGTCGACTTCAGTTCACACCCTCGCAATCTGACGAGATGTGAACTGACAGAAACACCACTGGCTCACTTTCAATCCGATTTTACGCAGTTAAATTAGCGCAGCCCAAACCCGAGTATGAGAAGCGTCCCTTTTCTCCGAGCCCTGTGAACAACAGGCGGATCCTCCCTGGAGCACAGGGGTGATCGTTGTGTTTTATTTAGACGCCATCATGCCTATTCCCTGCTCCCTACAAAGTCTACTTCACCCTCTACAGTGAAAACTCGACGAGTTTTATAGTCTTGGGTTTAAAAAAAAAAAAAAATAGCTGTTTCCGACATACTCCGACAACATCGTTTTGGAGTTTATCATCTTACTTTGGGTTTCAGCAACCATTAATGTAGCATCCGTTCAACCATCTTTAGTACTTTACTTGTCCTGGTGGTGGAGCTTATCCTGGGAATATTTGACTTTGTGGCGGGAATACAGACCGGATGGAAGACCTTATAAGAACTGTTTTTCAGTATTTCAGGTTGTCAAACCACAATGGCTGCAGTCAGCATTTTATTTTTTCATGAAAGTTGGCCTCATTTACATTGAAGACAGTACAATATAGTATAATATATATATATATAAAACTAAATACTACCAGTTTTTAGGCACACAACTAGCCAGTACATTTCAAAGTCATGATTTCTCTGGTTTATGGAAATGGTAACTGAGTAGCTTAACTTGCTAGCTAATGTACAGATACATTAGTGGGTGTCAATATTTTTAATCAAAACAATAGATAACGGAACTTTGGCGACAAGACATTTTGCCAGGCTACTTGATGTCACTTGACATTTTTCTTGCTCTCAGTGCACACAAATCGAATGTTCAGATCCTCACTAGCAAGTGGTAGGAAGGATCCTACACACCAGCAAAGTGCCCTAGATAGAACACAAGTCCTGGGATTATAGCGCAACCAGAGACCCACGCTGCCCCACGCTGCCCCCCGCAGCCCCACGCTGCCCTCTTAAACCCACATGAATAGGCCCCATTTATCCAGGCGACGCTCACCTCACGCTAGTTCACCCTAAATATGGTTTTATTAGCACAAAATAGATGCCACCAGCAAAAGAAAGGTCACCTCCTCGGACTCTCCGGGGTTCCCATCGCTCCTGCGTTTCGTTAATGCCACAGTGCTGCAATGTTACAATGAGCGGTCTTGTCTTCTCTTTTTCTTCAAATAATGAAAAGGAGCCTGGAACAAGAGGATCATAAGGACGGGCTGAAAACATCTGAGCTTCAGACACATTTAGGCGATTCGTTTCAGCACAATGGATTTTAAGGTGGCGTATTGTGGAGACCTTGGTATTACAGAGTTAGTATAAATTCCTGAGGCGAATTTATGCCAGAATAAAGTGTTTATAGATACATCATAGCCTTTTTTTTTTTTTTTTTTTTTTTACATACAGAGCATAAAACTGCATTCTGAAAGAGATTAGTTTATGCTCATGGAGAACCAAGTTGATTCAAATCTGTATACAAATCAGATCAATAAATATTCACAGACAGATTGATTGACTTATCTTTTATGCATCAATAAGTATATAATTAATAAAAACAAACCTCAGTGTTGTGTTGAGAATTGGGTCTCATTTTACTGCAAATTGTGAATTAGATTAGAGCTAGAAATTGAAATAAACTTTTTTTCACTTCTCATATTCAGATTTATTGCAGAGTATCACTCTCTCTCTCTCTCTCTCTCTCTCTCTCTCTCACACACACACACACACACACACACACACATATAGGAACTTAGAGCTGTTAATTCACCTACTGGCATGTTTTTGGGAGGTTGGAGGAAGCTAGAGAACCTGAAGAAGTCTGCATAGACACGGGAAGAACATGTGAAACTCCGGCCCCACAATCACTCGAGCTCAGGATTGACCTGGGAAGTCTTTAGCTGTGAAACAGGAATGCTAAACTCTGCACCACTGTGCCCCCCCAAACATCATTGTATTTAAGATAATGAATTTAACTGAATTTGCTCAGATAAAATTTAACTTGAGTAAAATGAACTATAATACTCATCTACTCGCTCATAAGTTTTGATGATTTTGTTAAAGGTTTGATGATGATGATGATGATGATGATGATGATGATGCACATTCTAAGCAGGATATTGTAAAAATATAATATAAAGTGAACATTACTGAACATTAACATATGGAGAAATGTTCTTTTTCTGTCAGCAGAGGGCAACATAACATGATTTGGTAAGACTTTCTTTGAAAGCTGTCCGCATAATGACTAAATAATACACAAGCACTGATTAACATATTTATATGACGAGGCAAGATTAGATAGGAAAAATCTGTTGTCATTATATACAATATGCTATTACATATTTAGCAAAATAGATAAAATTAAATAAAAAAAATAAATTAAACAATTAAGAACAATCACAGTATTTCTGATATCACGTGAATAAAATGTATTTATTTATTTATTTATTTATTTATTTGTTTGTTTGTTTAAATTCATTGTAATTTGCCATTCTGATGATCTTTGGTGTCGACTGAGTTTCATCAGCATGGCGTTTCATCTGCTTACTTTATAGCCCTAAATGTATGTGCTGCATGACCACTCCATTTATAGCACTATAATAAAGCATCATTACTAAATAATAAAGAGCATATAAGTCAGGATCCACCTATGACAGCGCTGTAAGTAATTCTGAGCTTCTTAAACTTCATTTACAACCTTACAAAATACTGTATACCGGTATTTTGTTAACAGTGACATCTATTGAAACTGGTTAAATATTAATGTGCTGATCTTAGTCTTATTAAGCCATATAGATAAACTGGTATAAATGGATAAATTGGATAAATAATCAGTCATGAATTTAACATTGCTTTTCAGGGTATGAACATGAATTTTGTAGACATAAATATTGATTTTAAAGTGAGGGTTAAAGCTCTTATACTTCCTTGGAGGTGAACTGTGTACACCAGCTGCAGGCAGGCTATATATTTATATATATTTTGTAATACATGTATATGTTGTGTCTTATAGGGACCTAGAAATAGTGCAGAATAGTGTTTGCTTTCTTTGTTTTAAATATTTAAATATTCTAAAACCTGTTTATTCTATTTTTAAATGAAAAATAAATAAATAAATAAATAAATAAATAAATAAATAAAAATCCCAGATTGTTGTGTGGTCTCAGACTTTGGGACCAGATTTTTAAATGAAATTAGCCTTGATGTGATGGGTTGAATGTCATGAGTGCCTATGAGGAATAATAATAAAGGAAAATTATTTTAAAATGAATCTCCTTGTATAAGTTTCCTTGGGGGGGGGGGGGGGGGAT
>JAOVYU010000001.1:32516582-32533959 GCA_025674565.1 Synodontis membranacea | reverse complement strand
TATTTTGTTTTCATAGAGTTCTGGGAACGGTGAGCAATCCCCTTTAAACAAAATGCACTTCACGGTGATATGACGCACCTACAGCATGCAGTACTCATTTCTGTCACTGTTACTAGTCGGATTAATTCGCTTGCACAGACAACATACAACCTTAGACTTGAATGTCTTTCTGAATTCCTTATTGACTTATTGTCAAGTACATAAACATGACACACTACCTCATAATACAATCATAATAGGCTACTGGCTACAGCAGAGTTGTTTGTCTCTGTATTAATATATACTTCACTAGCTACCCGCTGAACACGTCAATTATTTATTTAATTTAAAACACAGGACTGGAAGCATATTTCATTACGCTGGTTATATGATGTTAATCATATGCATAAGTCATATGCTTCCAGTACATTTAAACAAATATTTGGCTTCTCTGAAAAACTAAAGAAGCATCATATGGACATCAAACTAACCTCCGTTACACATGTAGTCAGTTTTTTTTTTTTTTGGTAATGAAAGTTGAATCTAGCTGTTTTTAAACCCAAATCCAAGCAAACCTAACCCCATGCTTCACTCTTTCTTCCAAAGCCACAACCGCAGAACCCTTCCAGTGTGACAAGTGATAGATTACTAAAGATATGTCCTGTAATCAGCTGTATGAAATGTACTTATTATATACAACCACATCCTTTACGATTTTTCTGGGACAGGTTTTAATCGAGGTGTCTGTCCTGAGCATGACTCACCGTGGAGTAGACAGAAGACGTGTTGGACACCAGAGACAGAGAAGAGCCATGAACTGAAAGACAAAGAGAGTGCATGAAGGGAAATGAAGAAATAATCAAGACCAAATGATGAACTGATAACGTTCATCTCTTGACAAATTCAATAAGCACGAATGAGCTCAACCTCAACCAGACTTTGCAACAGATTCTTTCCCGAAGCCGTCCGTCTACTGAACATACTTCTACCCACATGGACCTAATGCTCCCCTTCACAATACCAGGAACTCTCTATTGTTAATGATCACATGTATTGCATAGCCCCATGCCACTCTTGCGTCTCTTTTGTTGCTCTTGTACTCTCTTAGCTCTTGTATATTGTATTACGCAGTGTTTTTTTTCCCTGGAGAACGAAATTTCGTATTGCTGTGCTGCCATGTACGTATAGATGATATAAAAAATAAAAATCTACTACTACTACTACTACTACTTAAAGGGAAGGAACCACATGCTGACACAGGACAATGTACTTAGCTCTGTGCTTAGTCAGCAGCTGGATGGAAAACGATGGCACATTAAAATTCCATCTTACTAATGATCCAGAGCATGTTGCGTACATGGGGGGGTCTTTACATCATTGTGAAAATGGATAGCATATGGCCCAATTCCCAATTAACTTGTTAAGCAGACCAAATGACATCATCGACCAGTGACTGGAATCACTGGGTTTGTAAACCCCCTCTTCAGTAACGGCCACATTGATTAAAAAAGCCGATAAGAAAGCACGATTTCATTTACTTAAAAAAAAAAAAAAAGGAGAGAACAAAAGAGCTCATTCAGTATGGTGGGACGCAGCGACAGGCGAGCCGAGTGCCAAAATGTACCTTCAAACTTCACAAACTCTTGATTATTTATTTATCTATTTTAAAGTCTGGTGCTTGATTCATTGAGAGTAACCAAACGCTTTGAGGATAAGGTTGTGGTTCCTGGCAGCATTCTGAAATCAGAAAGTGATCTAAAACCTATGAGAAAGTAGTGAACTGAAATCAGATCTGCTTATTATCAGGCTGTGTTCAGGTCCAAGTCGAGTCATCCAATCAGTTAGAAACTAACAGACATTATAGTGAGTTTAGTTCAGTGTGTATTCGAGTTTTTTTTTTTCAGCCATTAGAGAAAATGACAGAGAGGGGAATAGCTGGAAAAGAGCTAATCCATCTTTATCCGCACCATGTAATGAGACCTCGGTCCCTCCGTCAGCCCCTCGGTCACTGAAGGGTAAATCATGGAACAATGTCTGCTCTAAACGTCACTGCTAATACTAGCTAACTCACAGTCAGCTAACCTGAAAGGATTTCTGAAAGGATTTTCAAAACAATCTTCACTGTATTACAAACATAATAGAGCTAATGTGAGGTAACGGAAGGATTATAGGAGGATTTTTAAGTCATTAATACAAAGCTTCATAATCTCCAGTAGGGCTAGCCAACTGGCTAATGTGAGGATTTCTGAGAAGAATTGAAAGTCATGTAATTATAAAGCATACTTTTACTACCACAGAGCTAAAGCTAATATGAGCTGAACTGACAGGATTTCTGACAATACTCGTACACAATAGATTTCACTGCTAATCCTGCCATACAGCTATTATGAGCTAACTTGACTGGATTTCTGACAGGATAATTTTAAGTCATCCTCGCAAGTCTTAATAATCTTCACAGCCAGAGTTAGCCAGCAAGCTAACGCGAGGATTTAAAGTTATATTTGTCATTGTTCATAACATTTGCTCCTTACAGTAGCTAACATAAGATCACCACTGAGGCCAGCTAGCTAGCTAGCTAGCTAAATTGAGCTCATTTCTAAGACATTAATAAAAGCTCATAATCCTCAATAGCTACCAAATTGATATTAATTTTGTAGCTCATATTCACAAATATTTGTATCATGTTCGCTTATAAAGCCAGGTAGCTGAAATGTGCCAACCTGACCGAATTTCTTAGCGTATTTTAATTCATTCATATTCATAGCTAACATGAGCTAACTTGAAAGGATTTCTGAGAGAATCATTACAATTCTGCATAATTTCTAGCTAACAGGAGCTAGTTTGACATGATTTCATAGAGGATTTCGAAATTATTAATAAAAATATTTATAATCCTAAAATAACAGTTGCCACTGGCTTGCTCATTAAGGATAGACATTTATGGATAATTTATAGATTCATACGTTTAAAATGTATAACCACAAATATATTATTTCTGTTGAGTGCTTTGTGACAAAGTTAAAATTGATATACAAGTAAAAGTGAATCGAATTGAATTGAATTGAATTGAATAACCTAACATGACGTTAAATGTTCAGGTCACATTAGTAAATCTTTGTCATTTTTACTGCTAAATCTAGACGCCGTTCAGGGACAAAGCCTGTCTGAGTTTGCTAATCCATGGGCACAGGCTGAATGTTGCATTTAATTCAACATTAAACATTTATAATTTTGTCAGCTATATGATAAGCCAATAAAAATAAGCCAGCGTTGTTAGTGGTCCTTACAAAGTCATTGTTTTCTTGTACAGTTACAAGTCAGTAAACCAGGCAACAAGCCTACCAAAACAAATCAGTTGGATTTGATTGTCAAATATCATTGCCTCCGTTTCATCATAGTTCAGTTTATACTGGCATATACTAGTGCACTTTTAGCAAACATTAACACAGCTACAAAATACCCTGGGTTTTTAGAGCACAGGTCATCTCGTTTAGTCGTTCATTAATGTCCAGACATCTGCTCTATCTTCCCCCTTTTTTTTCACTTTTCATTTTATTCTTTCGTGGAGACTGAGCTCCACTATCCATACTTTCATAACTATATTTGCAGTTTATAAGCATAGTTTATAATGCATAATATAAGCATTATTCCCTTTTTAAAAAAAGAATGGTAATCATTTAAAGCTGCATTTACAAATATCAAGATTAAGGTAAATTTGTAAAGATGTATTACAAAAATATGTATGGATTAAGATCAACAACTGCCTTTAGACTTTTATTTTATGTGAAATCACTATTATATTATTATAAGTCAATTTCTAGTCACACACTTCATGCAGATTAGGTCAAAGTAGCTGAAAAATTCCTTTAGGGTTTGTATTTATATCACCCAAAACATACATGGAACATAAGAACATGTATTCTTCTTATTATTATTATTGTACAGAAACACCTGCTAGATTGTATGCTTGTGTTTTGTAAGCAAATATATGTAAACTAACCAAATATGTCATGAATATGTACAGTCAAATTTCGTTTTGACTATAGATAAAGAAGTGACGTTAGAAATGAATTACGTACGCAGATTAAAGGCAGAGGTCTTACCTTCCTCCAGCGCCTCACGGAAAGATCCAGAGCTGCTCATGGTGCGGTTTTTCTCCACCAGGGCGAGTGTGGCGTTGCGCAGACGAGAGTCGCCGTGCTGTTCGTGTAGGCCGTCCTGATTAGCAGAGCTGATAGAGGGCCTCAGGGTTGCCAGGTTGATCTGAGCAGGGATGGCAGGATTACCTGAAAGAGCATAGATGTCAGAGATTACTCCAAGAGGTTCTCAGTTCAGTCTGTTGATGACAGGACTGTCTAGATTTTTGTTTCCTTGCAACATAAAACATGCAAAATGTCTTGAGTGGAAACTTATGATGGACTGTATGAGATCTGAGAACTGTATGAGTTCAGTGTCATGTGTTCAGAGATGACAACAATTAACTCTGTGTTAGGATATGACATACTGTACATTTTTATTATTCATTATTTTTATTATTCATATTTCATACAAAGGTCTTCAACAATAAAAAAATTGCACTATATTTTGGCAAACTAATTAACGCACTATAAACTTTCCCAGCATTTTTGCTTACCATTAAACAAATAACTATGACCATTTGATTAAAAACATGAGTGGTCTCTGACTTTTGCACAGGACTAAAGTTCCTTCTAGATTCTTCAGTTTATCAAAGTTTATCAATCTGGTGGTTAACAATATAAGCATTCTTGCAATTCATTTTGTGTTGCTTTTTGTTTCAGGCTTTCATTTACATTTTTTGCCAGAAAATGAGCTCGCCATCCAGACAAAACAACCATACGTCGGTACAAGAAGTCATACATTGGTGCAACAGAAAGAGTAAGATCAGCTGGAGGTAAAGAAAGGCTTGTTAAATGCTTTTATTGCTTAAAATGATAGTTCAGCTGGCAGGCAATAGAGAACAAAAATAACTGCTTCTTTTTTCACTTTCTCTACTTGTATTTTAATCACTGTATATGTACCAGTGGTGGTGAAGTTGAAGCGTGTTGCAGAAGGTGAGCTGATGGTGGAGGCAGGTGAAAAGGGGGAGGAGCCTGGGGAGTCAGTCTGTCCACTGGGATGACAGTTCAGCCAATCACGTCCGTCTTCTGTGCCCCGCCCTTGTGGCAGGTGAGCATACCTACTGAAACAACACACTGATTAGACGGGTAAAGTATAGCGTTCTCTGTCTCTCTCACACACATACATTCAAATGCTCTGAAGCAACTAATGCAAACGGTAGCTCCAGGACAGGGTCACAATCGAGCCAGCACAATGTTACACAACTTCCAC
This sequence comes from Synodontis membranacea, assembly GCA_025674565.1. Classification (NCBI taxonomy): domain Eukaryota; kingdom Metazoa; phylum Chordata; class Actinopteri; order Siluriformes; family Mochokidae; genus Synodontis; species Synodontis membranacea. The sequence goes on along the minus strand of JAOVYU010000001.1, from coordinate 32,528,631 downwards.
AGCATGCATGAACATGCAAGCGAGCTTCATGTTCTGATCCACAGCACTGTCTTTGTCATTTTCACTACAACACACATTTCTGCTTGCTTGATAATCAAGAAAGCCGGACATTCCAGGCACACTTTAGCATACACATAAAACACAAGCAACCTTTAGAGCAGCAAGCCGGTGTGACCACACATAAACACTTTTACCTGTCCTGCCTCTGTGGCAAGGTGTTACGGCTGAATTTAGGGCTAACAGTAGGAGAAGTGAAAGGGCTATCAGGTGTATAGAGGAAGGGTAGACACAACAGGGAAGAATAAAAATGTCAAATAAAGAATAAGACAGACAAAGAAGATAAAAAATAAGTATAAGAGGATGAAAGGTCATAAGGTGAAGTAAGTTGTTCTTTCATTTCACCTGAAATTCACACCTGAAAGGCTCATTAGTGAATATGCAGCATCATGTTCTAAAAAACCACATGTACAGCCAACTCCAAACAGAGACAGATTAAAGAGGTGTACATGAAACGAAAGAGATAATATGTCATAGGGGTCCATTACATGACTTATGACGAAATTAAAAGTACACTGAGCATATAATGCACTATGAGGGCTAAGCCATTTAAGAAAAGCATTCCTGTCTTTCATATAGGTGCACCCTGTCCGTCAGCGGAAAGAAGCCACCACGGGACCACCACAAAGCAGATATTATGTGGGCGGTGGACTATTCTCAGCACAGCAGTGAGACTGAAATGGAAGTGTGGGTGGTGCTGGTATGAGTGGGTCAGTTTTTAAACACCTCAATGACACTGCTGGGCTGAGAAACAGACCCCCAATCCAAAATCTCCTGCAAATAATGGTGCTAGAATGTAACGGAATATTAATACATTATTTTGCATGAACAGATCATTTGTTCTAAACAGAAACTGGGGGAAAAAAAATTGCGCTAACAGGGAGTATTTGACTTTCAAGCAAGGGGTCAGATATGTATTTACAGCTTTCATTCATTCTTCCTTAGTACAGTAAGTGCCTGGTCAGGGTCACGGTGGTTTAAATAATGCTACTAGATGGTTTATGTTTTGGGCAACAGAACCAAGTAAATTTGTTAGAAATGCTGCATGAGTGCATGATAAAAAAACAGTACTGACCAAATGTCTAGTTGAGGACAATTATGAATCAAATGTTGCACCTGAACCATCAGAGATACATATTATGTCTGAGATACACAACACAGATGGATATTTGGACGTACAGTTGGTGCTTGTCCAATATCACTGATGGATGAGGTTGAAAGAGGCTAATTTTTTTGGTTGATATATACAGTAAGTGAGTTTGACACATTTCAAATCTATAGATCCTAAATCTCACCTGTCTGACTGGCCAATCCTGAGGGTACTAGTGCGGTCAGGGCATGTGGAAAGTGTCTCATCTTTGCCCAGAGATGCCTTCATGCTGCCACTGCTTGCCGAGTTCTGCATAATTGGTAGATTTTCACCATGTAGGACACCACGTGTGCTTCGGCTACTGACTGGTGGAGTCTCGATACTGCAGGTCTGGATGGAAGTTGTGTGTGGGTTGGAGATTATGGTGGAGTTCTTCATGTTTTCAGAGGTGGTGACGGGGGTCGGCTTAGTGCCTGGTTTACTCCCAAAGAGTCTTGTGATCAAAGAGCAGATAAGGAAGAAATGGATTGAGATGTGAGAGCTAAGTGAATGCCCTAATATTTGAACTGAAACTGAGCCACTAAGTATTCAAACTAAACATTGCCAGAACTTAAACTGGCAAAAATACAACTGTTAAACATATAGTACAGTGGTGTTACAGGGTATCACTGTCCAGGTCTATCTGGCTTTTTATGTTCATCTCTGCACACGACCGAACACAAGGCCATTTCCTTTCAAAATAAAACATAAGATAAGGAAGACAACATGGCCAGATAAAGCTAAAAAGACGCCACTTTTTCTCATTACTTCATGAGTCACCTGGTCGATAACATCAGCCTATCTTAGGTCTGGTTCACCGCTGCTACACAAAGTAATCAGTCAAAGCTTAAGCAAATACTGGACTCCAACCCTCAGTATCTATTATAGCCCCTTCCACTGCTGACTAAACATGTGCCAACCTAAGCAGACAAAAAAAAAAAAAATCAAAACAAGTCAAATGATTTTGAAAGTTCTCTTCCGGTGCTTTCACACCTATTAATCTGAAATCCAAATAAGAGCAAAATTTGCTACTTTTTGTGCTACTCAGTTAAACAGCATCTTTCCTGGAATTTTTTTTTTGTGTCTGGAAGTGGATCGTCCTAGAGTTTGACTGGAATTGGATCAAAATGGATCTGATTGCTCAGATTTTGGTCTGAGAGCAACTGCCGTGCGACCTGTCTAAAGAACTGTACCAAAGATGAAAACATCCTAGGTTTCATTTAAATTGACTAAACAGTACAAGGGTGAATGCACCCTAAACCTTTCTAACCTACTACTTCATTTGACTTGGTCAGTGCTTTTTATGGCCTTCTGAAAATTACGGTTGGTGGTACAATCAGTCTTTCATTCAAATAAGTTAAATTCTAGAATGGTGGAAACTGGCAGACATTGATCTGAGGATGCTTTTCATGCCTTTGGAACCAAAGCAACATATTAAAGGCTATGTCAAAGGACTAAAAGTTAAATCCAGGACAATAAAGGCTTCTTTGGGTTGTCACTTGTTTTTTCACAGAGCCCTGAAACAGAGGGATTTTCTTTCAGGAAGTAAAAGGAAAGAGTTCATTATTGGAGTTATTATTGGTAGACAGGCAGATGAGCAACACAATTAGTGCCAATTAATGTAGTAATAACCTGTGCTTACAAACCACTGATATTATAAGGTATTGGAGTTGCTAGTTCAATATGAGAAGCATATTTGGAATGAAAAGTCTCACCTGCGCAAGGTAGGGGATGATGTATCCGAGCTTTTCCCTCCTGCCTGTCTACCTTGCTGGCACTGGGCATCGGCTTTATTTAGTGGTCCCAAAGCCATGCTGTCTGTCTCCGAGAACACGCCCTTCTCCCGGTCTGTCTGGTTGGCACTGGACCTCGCCAGGCTGCGGTTCTTTGGATTGGGTAGTGTGGCCGTGCCTTTACTAATGGAGCTAGCATCAATAGAGCGACCGGTACCACGGGTAGTGCCCATGCTACTGTTGGAACGACTAGGCCGAGGGAGACTCCGGTACTGGAGGGTGGTTCGAGAACTTGGTGGAAGGTACCCATCATCGACACTAGTTTGCTTACTCACTAGACGAGACGAGCCAAAGCCTATGGACTTAGGGATCTTCCCCAGAGTGGCAGAACCACTCGTTAGTACTGCACCACTGGCAGTTATCGTTGCAGCACTGGAGGTTTTCTTGAAGCCGAATGTGTTGGTTGGTATATGGGAGCCAGAGCTTGAGGGCAGCTTCTTGCTTTCATATGTAGGTGTCTGTGGTGAGAAACGAATTTTCTCTGACACTTTGGCATCATCTGTTTTGCCTGCAAGGAGACAAGAAGAGTTGGAACATGCCTGAACCTACAGGCCTCACAGTTCACTGATGCTGACAAATCTATCGGATGCAATCTGCAACTGCCACACATTAAAGCTCAGATAGGTATCTATGTGGACAGCACTTGTCTACTAGGTAATACCTCACATGAAGGCTTGTTTTTTGTTACTCCTAGAATGCTGTTTAAGTGAAAAAACAAACTCGACACTGACAGACCACTTGTCTGAAGGAAAAAGAAAACATCAAGCATAATCCTTTAGCTAACTGTTATCCTATACCAATTATCATCTTTAATTTCTGATCTACTTCTGGAAATGGAAAATTTTACAAACACTTGCGGCAGTACAAATTTGTTTATTTAATAATAATTTTAGCTTCTTGCTACTATTTTGCTTTATTTTCATTATCACCCCAAGTATCTATAGCATCTGCTAGCTGGACAGAGCTGTTGTGTTATGAAAGGGTTGTATATACCGTTACTGTGGATTTTCAGTGGGCTGCAGTTTGTTGGGGTCTGAGTCTTAGTCGTTGGACAGGTGATGCCCAGTTGGGCACTCATGCCTCGCCTCCAAGAACCTGTTTGAGATATGGTATGAGGTTTGCGTCCGGTCAAACTGCGCCCTGTTTCATCTGAGAAAGCAGATGGGTTGCACCACTTTGAGGTGGTCTCCATCTCAATGCCTGGGTCCGAGCAGCCGTCTGGGCGCCTGAGGTCGTCGTTCCAGGTGGAGCTGCATCCGATGACAGAACGTTTCTCGGTGTCTGTCTGGAGCTGATCAGGAAAAAAAAAAAATACAATAATTTCCAAAGATCATTTTCCAAACTATTCGACAGACATTTCTCATGCTTTAAAGACAACAGAACAACAGCATAAAACTCTTTGCTGGAGGTGAGCAAGTGATTCATTGCATCAGAATCATCCCATCAACTTGTAGGAAATGAGTCACAAGAGCAATGTTTCAGGCCGGATATTATGGCTAATTTGTGTCTCGCATCAACATGATCAAATGCCATTGCAGGTTTAGATGATGTGGTGCAAAGCAGGAGCTCCCCGGCCCCTTACATGACTTGTCAAATAAACGGTGCTGCTATTTCTCAGCACTTCTTCAGACCTGGCCAAGATTACATCATCTTGCCTCAGAGCAGGTCATTGTTCAACTGCTACTGAAAATACTCATAAAACATCATTGCCAAGGAAAGAATTTTAATGGCCTCCAGTTGTTATCAGGCCAAATCCAAAACACTGTTATCTCAACACTCATATAATAAATTTCAAACTCTGGCTCAGGGGGAAGGAATGAGGGAATGCAAGGGAGCTGATAGAGAGAGTGCGAGGACAAGAGTGAGAAAGAATAAGAAAGAAAATAGAAGAAGGGTGAAAGAGGAGTAGAAAAAGAGAGAAACATGGAGGTCAGGGGTGAAAGATTTTCGGCTTGCATTTAGGTTTGCAAGTGTTCACGTTTTATGTCTGAAACCACGATGCCAGAAAAATCTATACATGGAGTTGTCTGCCTTCTTTCTGGTTGGAAAAGTTGTCTTACAGACATTTCTAGGTTATATGGTAATGGCTATATGCTAAAAAAAATACACTGTATCGAGGACAGAGGTTCATCTAAGTCAAGCGTTCAGACCGCATGATCAAGACTTGATATCTGTCCATATTACTAAACGTGAATTTTTAACTAACAAACCAGTCAACAATAAGTAAGTTTACATAGAAACACAAGGCTGGCAGTACAAGTCCTTTATTTCAACAACAACACACAGATGGATTGTGGTTGTCTCAACTGCACCAGCGAATTAGCCCCACATATGCTGACCTGCCCAGATCTAATAACGGAAGCAGGTAAGCCAGTCAGATGAGTCATGCTATCAAAGTAAGCACATGTACCAGACACGGTTGCTGATAAGGGCCCACCAACGTTTAATCTAATAAGTCGCACCACCACCAAACCTCCACCAGAGCACCTCTGATGAGATCAAAGCCAGGTTTGTACCGTACGTAATAACAAACAGAGACGATCCTGATTAGGTTAAAAGATTAAACTGAGAGCAATTAAAGGTTTATGATGCCTATCCTGTCCCTAAACCCAAATCAAGTTTCCATTGATGACCAATCCAAGATAACTAAAACCAGCAGTAAACAGATGGAAGCTTAGACCACATGTGATTCCGCTGGGACTCTTTAGGGAAATGAAACCAAAGAGTCCAGGTTTGTGGTCTATTTGACTTCAGATGTCGTTAATGTTGGTGGTGGGAATTCTGGCTCTTTTCACTGAGTCATATCATTTGGCTTGGCTCAGTGAGAACACTGACAATTTTGGCTCCTAAATTGCTCATTGGTATTTTCTTTCAAGAGTTTAAAGAAAAGAATATATATAATATAATACTATATTATGACAAGTGATTGTTTTTTTTTTTTTTTTTTTTTGATGACTGATATTGGTAAACGGATCATCTCACCTAATACACTGATTACATACCGTGTATCTTTTACCCTCTTATCATGCTGCCTAATAAACACAGCCGAGAGTGAGACACACAGCTCCCCATTCCTGCTAACGAAGGTTCAAGGTTCATGTATGCTCTCATGCCTCCTATGGTTCACCCAAAAGAGCTGGCCAAAAGAGCAAACTCATTTGCAAACAACACACAAATGACTAGTTGATGCACTCCCGGTGAACTCGGGACAGAAACGAAAATGTGACCCGGGTATCACCAAATGAATTGAAACTTTGAAAAATGACCTTAAAAGGAAAACATGATGGAGCAATGGTTTAATGGGTCTGCTTGGTCTGACCAGCCACCAGCTGCCAAAACACAGACCGAGCTGGTCATGCTGGTCGACCATCCCTGCCAGCTGGTAAGTAATTTTCCAGCTTCCTCATTAGATGCTTGATTTTCTGTCTTATTGTTGTTCTATTTTTCTATTAAGTTGAATTAGTACAGGTAATTCATAATGATCTCTACTAATTATCCCGTTACTAATGATCTTTTTAAATTATCCAGTTTGACCAGCTCAGCCTGTGCGTTTCTAGATGGAAGTCGGACGGACCAAGCTGGATCTTTCCAAGTTTGCCCAAATGTGACTTTGAATCCAGATGATAGCCATCTGCGACTGCCCCTACTCTCGGTACGGTCATTCCTCTTTCCAGTGTGTATGCAGAATAAGTTTGTATACTAATATATAAACAGCTGATTAGTTAGCATCCTCCTCCAAGCGTGTCGAGCAGTTCTGTTCTACTGCACAGTGTTGCATTCTAACGTTTGCTTTACACGCACTGGAGGAAGCACACGATAGAACTGACCACCCAACTTACAGGCTGCCGTGTGAAAGACGAGAACTAACTAGTTGGCAATTCCAATGACTAAGCTGAAAGGAAAATTGTGTAAAAGTGAACAAAAAAATATGTGACTTGTAATAAAATCTGTCTTTGTTTACAGTAGTCTCCACTTTGGTTTTGGTGATCAGGAATAGCCTCCGCTGTTCCCCTGCTTGCTGAGGTTTGGAGTGATCTCGGCTGGCAATTGAACTTGGGAGTTAAATTGTCCAGGAGCAGGAATCGCAACGGTCTAAATCTTTTGTTTTCTTTCAGACTGTATTTTATGAACTGTAAGTGACAACGACCGCCGTCTGTTTCTTATTACGATTCATGTACGTTCGGGTATGGACATTTAAACCGGCATGATGTGATGTCTGTGCTGTGTTACGTCCTTTGGTGTATTGCATGAATCATATGTACCAGATGGGTGCATATAAAGAGGATGTGTCTGGGAAAAGAGGACATCTGGTCATATGCCAGTTAGGCATCAGTAAGTTTTCAGGTAAAATACTAGCCTAGAAATTATGATACATAATGCTTTAGACACAAATAAAATCTCATAATGCTGCACTAGGGTGCTGGAACCGACTTTGTACCCTTCTATTTGCCATTCTGCCTTCACTTGAAATGCTGAGGTAAGTAACTTTTCTGCAGCTATCAAGCGTTTTATTCAGTCCTCTTTAACAACCAGTCCAGCCCAGGTGTGCGTTATCTAGCACAGGTGTGTGTGTATGTGGAGAATAAAATCTCCACAGACCAGCTGGTGGTCTTTAAGCATCAGATCGAGGTTCTGGGGCAAGAAGCCGTTCCGAATGATTGTGTGTGCTACTCAGTTTCGTCCATCACTCACATGCTCTTCTATGTCCCTGCGTGGAGCAGACGGAGTGTTGACGTAGGAGCTGAGAGACGAGCTGGTGTTGAGTTCATCTGTGTCTAGAGCGTCGCTGATCCCACTGCTGACTGAACTGCTGTCGTCCCAGCTTAGAGAGATAGAGAGAAAAAAAACTCAGAAATGAATAACGAAGTCATGGGAAAAAATAATAACAAGTCATGGAATATACAGTTATTACACATTAATACTGCGTACATGCTGTGTCTCTGTTAAAAGACAATGCATTACGATTTTATGCATAGAGCTGCAAAAAAAGTTAAAAAAGCCAGAATTGGGAAGATGCTTCTGCGCTCGGCTTAAAAGAAACTACTACCTGTATTTCTACATACTTGTGACATTAGACCCATCTTTATCCTTCTAAAACCATTCATTTAACGCAACACATCATCCTCTCAGCCTGTTTAACAAGACCCAACCTGTCAGGATCCAGTAAAATGTTCAACAAAGTCCACAACTCCTGTCAAACAGGACAGGTGCTGTCTCCGCTCCATACGAAAGCATTACATTCACACCGACAGATGCGGGCAGATACGTATGGTTCACGTTAGTCATGTCCTAAAATCCTGATTTAGTATATATAACCTATATAGAAGTCATAGTAACTCCATAGTAAAGATCAATTAATTCAAATGTTTCAAAACCTGCTCCGAACGAAAACCCTGTTCTTACATTTTCTTGTTTTCTATACTCTAACATACTCACACAGACTCTGAAACTGGTTATTAGCTGATTAGTTCACGGGTTGTGTTAGAGCAGAGGCAACCACCAGATATTTCGAGCATGCATGCTCCATGATTAATCATGACAGCTAATGCACTTTTATTATTATTATTATTTTTTTTTTTTTGCAATGAAAAATATTTCGATCAATTCATTTATTCATTCGTCTTCAATGTGAGCTTTATGAGGCACATTGGGTAGAACTATCCACTGGTCTATCACATGGCACCATGTACAAACACACACACACACTCTCATTTACATCTAGGAGCAATTTAAAGAAGCCAATACACATACTGACTTGTTTGTCAGAGGTAAGAGAAAAACCCATGTAGATACAGGGCTGGGATACATGCACAGAAACTCCACACGGACTGAAACCCAAGCTCGGGATCGAACCACAGACGCGGGAGCCGTGAGGCAGCAATGCTACAGTACCTGCTCCGCTATATCCTGTCAGCGTGGCTTAATAATTATATTGATTATTACTAATAAAAAATATGAGTAGGGAAAACATCTTCATATATCACACATGCGTGTCTACGGACTAAGCACTCAAATGAGCACTAATTAAAAGAATAAAATCATACCGAATTGTAAGAGTCCTCTCTAAGACAGTATTAGCTTGATGACATTCTTAAACCCTAACCTATTTGTATTAGCGCGAGGTGTTTTGATGAAGAACTTCTGTTAATCTTTCAGGATAATAAAGAAATAATAAATAAATCAAATGCATTAAAAACAAGTTGGTGTCAGTACTGTCAAGGCTGCAATTATACTGTATATATATATAATTAACTAATTAACACCCTTTGACCAATCAAAATCCGGAATTCATAAACGGCATAGTAGGAATGATTGCAATTATTGTTTTTGTTGTTAAAAAGTATGCTGTGTCTACAAGAAGAACTTGTTAGACCGGTGCCATGTGACAGGGCTCTTATCCTATCGAGTAATATAGAGCTAAACTGGATCTCTTTAAGACTGTTCAATCAACTAAATAGTTTGGACTATCCACTGAGTAGGCCTAGACTAGACTAGACTAGACTAGTTATATACAACTCATCAAACAAGTCAACAATTTAGAAATCATTTCTTGTCGGTACTCAAGGCAGCAGAGTGAAAAGTTGATGATATACTTGTATAAATATTCAGCACCCCAGTGAGAGCTGGTAAAAATGTGTGAATTAGTACTTTCTACACATGCTAGCATGAAGAATGCACTGGTTATCTGTCCACTGAAGCGGTCTGAACGTATAACAATGCTAGCTTATGTCAACAGCTGTGCTAGCCGCTAATCCTATCCATTAGTCAGAGCCATTCAAGCACAATGTGTTGAAACTCTGAGCTAATAAGTGGCAAGGATTAGCAAACAAACCTGCCTGTTAGTCATAACTCAAAAGTGAGGTGCCACGAGGGTTCTTATTCACACATTTGCACTTTCGAAAGAAGTACAGCCCAACATGCCCGCAGTGAATTTCCCGAATCCATCACGTCTATATTTTATTATGTCTTGAAGAAAGTGCCCTTGGCTGACGCCTGTCAGGGGAAAATGCTGCGCTTAGCCAACTGCGGAATAGCACGTCTGCCTGACTTCCCTGTTTTTGCTGTGTGAAATGCTGTCCCCATAGGGGCTATTTCTTTCCTTCGCTTTGCGCGCAAGTTTGTTTTGGGTCCATCGGCCATCACGTGTCGTGTGCCGTCAGGTGTTACAGACGCAAACAAAAGCAATGAGCGGGGGAATGAGATTGGGATCGAGAGAAGCGTACGTTAGCAGTATATTATGGGGAATTGTTGAATGCATTTCATTTAGACACATTCAGAACATGGGTACTTTCAAACAGAAGCCTGTGGTTGAGCTTTTCCCGTTTGGAGAGTTTTAGATAAGTAAAAAAACAAAAAAACAAAAACAATCTGTCTTTTCATTACAAAATGAAAAGGAAAGGCAGAGGAGTGAGAGGAAGGTGTGGGCGTCTGACCCATGCCAAAGGTGGGTCACAGAGGGAAGTTTTCTACACAACTGAAGAATTCACCCTTCTTTCCTCTTGTCCGTCTCCTGTCTGTCTCTCTCTCTAATATGGCCAATAAACTCCCTCTCCTCTCTGCCCAAGAGCAGCCGAGCCTCAAGTATGCGTTCGAAAACACCGAGATGAGAGTATGTATTAAACTCTGTTTGAAGTTTTTTCAAGCCTCGAACACAGAGACGAGTTCTCAGATGAGGGAATTTCCTGAAACGTCCGATTGTCCGCATATAGCTTAGTTGACAGGATAAACAGGGGAAAAACTAACCAGTATAACCTTTATTATAGGGTAAACCTGAGCTCGAGGTACTTTGAAACAATGAAATAAACAAGACAGACCACTATTGTTTGAAGAAAGAAAGAAAAAAAAACTGTCAGGTTACCCAACAACAGAACCAGACATTCCTCATTAACACTCATCGTAATGAATCAGAAAAGTAATTATCTGTACAGCGGCGGAGTAGACAGGTGGTCAGAGGTAGTGCCGTACTGACACACGGGAAGACACACCTACATCCCCCACACACTCAGGAGACAGGATTAGTTCCATGCCCTAAAGTCAAATCCAGTGAAAGCATGACGGGGGAGTCCACTGGGCAGGAAACGGGGGAGGGGGTGGGAAGGTTGCTTTGTTAAAGAGTGTTATTAAAGATCTGGCAAGTTCCAGCCAAGCTGCCCCGTCTGGTTTGCTTCGGATGGAAGGTTAATTAGTTCTGCCCCGATCACCATCTCTCAGACCACGAACAGACTGAATAACCTTTCCCAATGTGTCAGGATCCACGGTGAGAAGCAGCGCACAACTTTCAGCACAATGGGCTCCGAGGAACAAAGCTAAACAAAAGAGGAAAGAATAACAGAGAAGCTAGAATAATCGAAACCCTCACATGGCAAAACAAATGTCACGCAGTGCTTGAGGATATTTTCGTGATGCGCGGAACGCAGCAAAAATTCAACATAACGGATGTTTTGTGAAGAACACAGTGGAGCCACTAGAAGAAAAAAAATGTACGTTCATAGATTTTATATTGAATATTTATTTAAAAAAAAAAAAAAAAAGTTAAAGAATTTTACTTTTAATTCTAAAGTTATTAGAATTTTAAAGAAAAGTAAAACTTGCATGCTGGCATTCAAAGAATATTAACACATAACTACAGTAAACAGATGCCAACATTCAAGCAATCGGTTACTTGTTGCAGTGAGTAACAATGCACTTGCTAAAGTACTGACAACTGTCAAGACACGCAGCATGAAGTAAACGTATTGTAATATCATTTGCATAACGTATCATATGACCTTCAAACTCTGCAACATCGTTTGTGGAAAGGGACTTCTTGAATATAAGACAGTCTGTGAATCAAAACACATGGGTAAGTTGCCAAACTCCTGTCCACTAAGCCTAACACAACTACCTGACCACTTGTACCTGAATGTAAGTTTTCAGTTCTCTCTGAGAATGCAGTACTCTGTACTGAGCGTTCAGAATGCCTTATGAGTACTCGACTTTCAGTATTCAGCACTCAGTGTTCACCAATTTCAAGTGCTTAATATACAGTACTGTTTTCACTAATCCATACTTAATATGCAATACTCACAAT
>JAOVYU010000001.1:32453247-32463702 GCA_025674565.1 Synodontis membranacea | reverse complement strand
ATATATTTCTTTAACTCTTCCTTTTCAAACGACTGTAATTCTTGAGCAAAATAAACGAGCATTGATCTTAGTACGAGGTAGAGAGGAGGCTGTTCTGTACCTGTGTGCTGTGAGCAGGTTAAGCTCGGGGTTTTAGATTCATTGCGATGTATGAAGCTCTGGCTCCGTCTGTTGCTGGATCTCCTGGGCTGGATTGACGGACCTGGTAGTCTAACACACCCAGCCCACACACACACACACACACACACACACACACACACACACACACAAACCCAAACAGACAAACACGCACTCAACTTAGCTTCAGAGCTACAAAACCTTCTATATCGCTTTGCAAGATCACCTCTCAGTCAAGCTAACCTTCTGGCGACTCCTCTGTAATGACCTAAGACTAGTTCAGCAGTCAAAGAAAGAAAAGAATTTTGCAGTGGCTTTGTTTATTATTTTTTTGAACGTCATCTTCTGATCATATGAACATGAACAAATCAGCCATTCAGAAGTTTCACATGCTTCTCTGGACCTTGAAGGCATTACAGTAACACGGAATCACAGCTAGAGGGAGGAAGTGTACCAAGAACACTAGGGGCATAGCAGTCACGTGGTGACACACACACACACACACACACACACACTGATCTTGCTTACATGCAGCATTTGTACAAGTGCAGGAGGTCATGCATTATTTGGCACTGTGGAGTTTACCGAACACTGTGGAGCTGACCTATTGGACTTTTTTGGAGCGACACACTGCTTGCGAGATTTACTCGGAGATGAGCCCCTGGATGGATGACATATAAAGATGGAAATAGGCAGAGAAGAAAGAGATCAGAAGAGATTAACCCAGCATGGAAAAGAAAAAGTTAAAATAAAATAAAGAATAAAAAAATGGGCTCATGAAAAGCAATGCTAGATACGAAATCTAACGTCACTCTGTACTGTACGTGTGCATATTAAGAAATTTAGTTTTATTATTTAACAAGTAATGCATAAGATTTCCAATTAATATAACTCTATAGAATAAATACATAATGTATATAATAAACGTAACGTAAAGAAGGACCAATGCTATGCCGATATTCACAGCAGCCTTTATTCATAGCCAACAAACTGACAGACAAATCAGTGCCATCCATCCATCCATCCAGGATTTTTAACTACTACAATATTTATTTTATAGAAATCTCTAACTATATATATACAGTAATGCAATCTCCATATAGCATTACCGCAATTGATATGATCTTAACTCGAATTAATATTATCCGGAGCTGACAGGCTACCGCGGCATTTACGACCCAATAAACGACCTAATATGAATTACGAGTGCACAAAGAGAAATGAGGGATCATTCTGATAATCAAAATTAATCCCATCATCCTCTGTCTCGTCACTTGAACTACAATTCACTCACAGCCTTTAAACACGAGCCTTATCCTTATCATCATCTCTTAACTCAAATGATCTCTATCCAGGACGACAGCAGTGCTGACATTTGGTCCGTTCCAGTGGCTAGGCTTCTCGTCATGTCTTAATCAGGTAATTGAAAAATCTTGAAACTTTATTGTAAAACTCGCTGCCATTTATACAGAGTGTGTGAGTGATTGCTGATATTCAATACGGTTCTTCCAGCCTGCCACACACGTGTCCACTAAATGGCAAAAGTATGTGGACACCTGACTATTATAAATATACATTACTGTATATGCTTTTTGAACATCGCATTCCAGATTTAGTTCCCATTGCCTTTTATAATAACCTCTACTCTTCTGGGAAGGCTTTTCCACTAGATTTTGGAGCGTGGCTGTGGGGATTTGTGATCATTCTGCTGCAAGAGCATTAGAGAGGTCAGGCGCAATGATGGGTGAGGAGGTCTGGGGTGCAGTTGTCATTCCAGTTCATCCCAAAGGTGTTCAGTGGAGCTGAGGTCAGTGCAACCAGTGGCATTGCCATGCTGGAACAGGTCTGGGTCTCTTAGTTCCAGTGAAGAGAAATTGTAAAACTAGAGCGTACTAAAGACATCATGTATAATTGTGTCCTTAAAACTATGTGGCAACAGTTTGGAGTAGAACCACATATGGGTGTGATGGTCAGGTATGCACAAACCTTTGGCCATATTGTGTAGATCTATTGTGTAGGTCATCAATAGAATTCCTTTCCTTTTGCATGATCTCTTACTTGGTGCATTTTATTGTGTACTATGGGGTTACACATTTGGCCCTGTGTATTTATTGTACCGCACTGTCTTTTACTGATAATTGTCATGGTTTCTCCATTGGAACTGCAAAAAATATCTTACTTGTGCTTGTGTTTGTTTTAGTCTCTGTTCTGGTCCTGTCTCCAGCCCTGTCCTGTCATTGGCCTGTTTCCTGATTGTGTTCACCTGTTCTGTGTTAGTTCTTGAATAGTTTTAGATCTCGCGTGCCATTCTTTTGTTGTAAAGTCTTACTACGCATTACTATCATTAAGACCTATCCTTGTTTCCCATCTAAGCAAGTTTTTCCATTTAGACTGTTGATTGTTTCCCTCACATTTTTATTACCTCGGCTTAACAGAGCCAACAAGTTGTTTTTCTGAATCTTCTTCTTCTCCGTTTTTAAAACTTTAATCTTTGAACATGTTAGAATTTTTTAAACCATTTCTTTAAACTCTTTTAACCATTAAATGTAATGTTTGAGGGATTTTCACATTGCAAACATAGTGTAATGTTTAAGATTTTAACGGTTAACCATTACAACTTTTAGCCATTTAACCATTACATGCTTAACCGCACAAACGTGTAAGCGTGTTCAACTCTTTTAACTCGTCCAGCACTCACTGTCAAGTCAACATCAAAGTTCATCCTATGTTTGGACCTGCGCTATGGTATCTGTTTCCAAGACCCTACTTATCCAGGGCTAAAAATTGCAAGGTTCACGAGGAGTCACGAGGTTACCAAAGGTCATACCTGAAAACCCGAACTTAGAGGGGAACTAACATGCATGGATGTTTTTTAATCTAATTAAAGTTATTTAAAATATGTCCTCTGAGTGTTTCAGCTCTTTAAAGTATCAGGACCCATCCTGGGACTCACTTGTACAAATGCATACCTTTTATTGTTTCACTATAGTCACTACTTGAATCAGAATTGGTGTGTGTGTGTATCTGTGTATCTGTGTGTGCATGTGTGTCGCACTGGACGGTGTACTTAATCCCTTCATACCTGGAATGCATGTCCTCTTGAGTCTTGAGCAAAGATGCACTGGTGTCGTCCTGCTCGCGCTCACAGATGTGGAAAGGGCAGGGGGGTGCATTGGGAGGGCACCAAGGGGAGTGTGCCTGGGCAGGACTGGCACTCCGGACACGGGCAGCCTGAAAAATCTGGGTTTCTTCGTTGGCCTCCTTCAGTGATGCATGTTGCTGCTGTTGTTTGTAGCGGGACAGGCTGAAAAACAGGCCCAGGATGGCTGTCAGGTTGCCACTGAGAATCTCTGGAAGGAAAAAAGAAATAAATATAGCAATCAATAAAGGAGCAATTTGCCAGCTAAATGAGTTCATTTAGCCTGATGGTGGTTCCTGAGGAGTAAACACCGGAATGGGATGCTGGTCTATTGAAGGTTTGTCATCTTAAAATATATGAATATATGAAGCTTTTGGACTTTCCCTCTCTCACGCACTTACACACATCTACTGTACTTACCTTCAGCACAGAGTCCCTTTATATTCACTCCTTTAGCTGCCAAAAAGCCAAGACAGGCATCTATGTTCTCGATCTGCAACACACGCCATTAAACAAGTGCTATGAACCTGCAGTCGTCAAACAGAAAGACTTCATCCACCAGAACAGCCATGCGTGTTAAAATATAACATGCTGTAACTGCCAGTCTGGAGTCAAGGGCAGATGGACCTCAATGGGACGGCTCTGCCTTTATGACTTCTTCTTAGCGCTCTCCTGCTGTGAGTGAGTGTGTGTTTATGTGACAGTACAACATAAATCCCTCTTTCCCTTAGGAATACAGATGCCTGTGTGGTCCTTAATACCCAAGCCTTTAAGATCACTTTAAAAGTTTAGAGGGAGCTCTATGTACGGTAGTATTGGACGATTGGTATCTAATCACAAGATCTGGGGAGATTTCTATTTATAGTTTTATTCCACGTTTTAGGTTAAAGACGCAGCATAAATTCAAAACTTACCATTTGAGAGCGGCTTTCGGGGTAGCCGTTGATATGGGCAATCTTCTCGTTAGCTTGAAAAGACACAGTCATTGTGAGCAAGTGTGAGAAACAAACTTGGATAAATTTGCATAGATTTTATACAGTGCAGATTTACACTAAAATTTAAATATAGATTTTCAATATGCAGTATGTGTCTGTGAGTGAATGGATGGATGGATGGATGGAAAGAGAAGTAGGTGGAATGATAGATGGACGGATTGGCAGACTGATGAACATATTAATGGATCACAACATGGATGATGATGAATACAGGACAGATATAGGGAATGGATTGATGGATGGATGGATGGATGGATGAATGGATGAGGAAAAAATAAACATGTGGAAGAACGAATGGATGGATTGGGTGGACTGATGGACAGATGACTAGTGGAACATGGAATGAGGAATAAAAAGATGGATGAATAAAATATGGATTTATTGATGGATGGATGGATTGATAGATGGATGGAAGGATGGCTGGAAAGAGAAATAGGTGGAATGATAGATGGATGGATTGGCAGACTGATGAACATATTAATGGATCACAACATAGATGATGATGAATACAGGACAGATATAGGGAATGGATGGATGGATGGATGGATGGATGGATGGATGAATGGATGAGGAAAAAATAAACATGTGGAAGAACGAATGGATGCATGGGGTGGACTGATGGACAGATGACTAGTGGAACATGGAATGAGGAATAAAAAGATGGACGAATAAAAGATGGATTTATTGATAGATGGATGGATGGAATGATGGATGGATGGATGGATGGATAGACAGATGGATGGAACGAGAAATAGGTGGAATGATAGATGGATGGATTGGCAGACTGATGAACATATTAATGGATCACAACATGGATGTTGATGATGAATACAGGATAGATATACGGAATGGATGGATGGATGGATGGATGGATGGATGGATGGGAAAAAATAAATATGTGAAAGAATGAATGGATGGATTGGGTGGACTGATGGACAGATGACTAGTGGAACATTGAATGAGGAATAAAAAGATAGATGAATAAATGATGGATTTATAGATTGATGGATGGATGGATGGATGTAGTTAATAGGTAAAAAGTTAATAGGTAGATGGATGGATGGATAGATAAAGGGATAAAAAGGAAACACTATGGGTGGGTAAATAAAGGGTAGTGTAGTGGTTAGCACTGTCACCTCACAGCAAGAAAGTTCCAGGTCTGATCCCCCGGCTACTCTATTTTGCCCATATGTTTGGATGTGAACATCTACTGTCTCTTTGTTAGCCCTGTGACAAACTGGTGACCTGTCCAAAGCGTACCCTGTCTTATGCCCGAAGTCGACCGGGATTGGATCCAGATTCCCTTTGACCCCCAATGGATAAATGGATAAGAGACATAGAAAATGTATGGATTGTTGTACGGACAGACATGTCTAGATGGATTAATAAATGAATAATAAGTTGGATAAATGAATGGAAGATGGATGGGTTGATGAGTAGATGGAGGGCTGGGTGGGTGCACAAATTGATTAAAGGATTTTGGGATGTATGCTGTATGAAGATGGATGAACTAGTATATAAATGAACAAACAAATGTGTGGATAAAATAAGGGATTGAAAGATGGAAAGATGTCAGATCAGAGGACTGGTGGATAGCTAGACTAACAACCTAATAGAAAACACAAATGGAACGATTCAAAAGCACCTGGAAAAAGGTTTATTTATTCATCTCTGGACTTTGAGTTCCAAGTTGAGCTTAGCCGAAACGTAAAAATAACAACACACTGTTATAATTGTGCGAATTTAGTTAATGTATTGCGCATTCAAAAGATTAAATGCACTTTTGCTCGGGTTCTATTTCATTAATATTATTTATTTTTCCTGTTTCTCATGCCTTGTTCTTTATATAACATATGAAGAACTTTGAGCCACATTATAAATGTGTAAAAAAAGGTGATATAAATAAGCAATTAAGGGACTTTATTGTGCCGGTCCTTTGAATCGTGCTAATTTTGCACCATCAAAGAATATATAAAACACTTTGAGCCATGTTTTAAATGTAAAAAGGTGCTCTATAAATCAGACCAAACATGTCAAAATGTCATAAAAGGCCTAACATGCTGACTGTAGTGCTTCCAAACCAGACTCCCCATTTAAGAGCTCAAAAATAAAGTTCAACCAAATTGTTCATAAATAAACCAAAGCGGCATTGTTTCACCCAAATGAAGCTGTTCTCTGTTAGTTACATTAAACAGAATAATAGACAGGATGAATGTGTTTGTCTCAGAGTACTCATGAAAATGAACTGAACACTGGAGAGGGCAAATATCTGATCCTAGGGATTTGGATACATTTTCTTTACCTGGGTAGTTTAACAACAACAACAACAAAGTGAATTCATACAATTTCTTTACCTACAACCTGGATGATTTCAGCCAGAAGTACTCCGTCCGCTACGTCCTGCTGAAGGTCTGTGATCAATCGCTTATGGCCCGACTTTGCCAGGTAGTGGTTTGCCCAGTCTGTGTAAATCTGTCCATTCAAGAAAAAGAGAATGTCGGCCAGACATGAGTAATACTCTGTCTTTCCTAGACTAACAGACTGGTACAAGACGATCGCAAGCACCCGGGATGAAAGGATGAATGGACGAGAAAATGCAACCAACAGTCCTCACTCCAAAGACAGGCATTATTAGTTCACTTCCTGTGGAGTCAGTCAATAAGAGGACTCATTTCTCAAAGTGCATGACATCACACACACACACACACACACACACACACACACACACACACACACACACACTTTTTTCAGTGGCTAAGCTGTTTCCTTCCAATGTCCAAATATCATGAAGACGTACTCTGTTACACAAGTAAGACAAATGGGCTAGATACACAGTCCTAGAATACTCTATCATGTGATATTATTTATCACATTTATATAAGAAAAACAAGCAAAAGTTGACACCATCGCCTATTCCTTGTTATTATTTGTACATCTCAAATACCCTTAAAATATACTCCAAGCAGTTAGGATACTATTTAAGCAAAATAAATAAATAAATAAATCCTAAAACTATTCAAAAACTATTTTTAAAGCTGCTTTGACCTGGACTCTATTTCTAGCAGTTCCAAAATGGAATCAGTTCATCTGCTGGTTACAATGATAATTTCATATAAATCCTATAAACCTTTAAAAAACTTGCTCTTGATTGTTATCCTGCTCATATGAATCTGGTGCAGGGACAGACAGATGGACGGACTGATCCGAGTGCTAGCATACACTGTAGAAAACGGGCTTTGAGTTCCTGAGCATGATCATGTATGACCCTAGGAATAAATCTACTTAAGAATAACTGTCAGATATTTGGCCTTGCTCTGACCTTGACCCTGTTTGGATCAATTCCATAATCGGTTCAGTTTATTTCTCAGTTACAGTGATACTTATATGTAAACCCTTCCTCTGTCGACTGTTTGCTCCAGTTAAGAAGTATCTCAGTTGGATGTATGGATGGAAGGATGAACAAAGACGTTAGATGCAGATAATCTGTTATTTGTTTCTACGGTATATTTATTCATTTCCAGTCAGTGCTTTATCCAGAACCTATCCCATTAACACTTGGCACAAAGTAGGAATAAACGGATGTTCTGCCGCTTGAGTCTATACAATAGCAGGGTTTCCAATGCGGTGCTGTGAAAAATAAAAGCGCTACTTTAGAAATTTTCACAGAACACAATTACATATAGTCATGAGACATCATGAGTGATGTCATGCGAGAAAAGCAGCAATAGTTTCCTCCTCTCGCATTCCTTCCCCCTCTTACAGATCTTTTTCTGGGAAAGGTAGCATTTCCATGCATCTGCTCTTCATGTGACGTCACGTGACTTAAATGCGAGAAAGAAAGAAAAACGCGCTTCCATTTCAGTTTTGTGAAATTTTGCTATATCGAATCATTGGGGTGGGGGGGGGGGGCATATCATGGGAGCACTTCTTTTGTGTGATTTGAGTTTTTTTTTTTCCTTCCTCCAAAATCCGAAATTTTAGTTCGCAATTTGAGTCATCTAACTTACGGATGTAGTCATGAAACCCTTCATTGCTTATATGCAGACTTTCCTGCGTCTGGATGGGAATCGCAGCTCGATAGTGGCAAAACTGGCTGTGTTGCACTGCAGGCCGGTTCAGTGTTGGCTGAAATCTCAGCTCCTGGCTAATGTGTGCTTGTAGTAGAAATCCTACAGTGTTGGTCCAGTACATATTTTCTCCCTGCAAGGAGGAAAATTGTCACAACATGGGCGTGTGGAAAAAAACACACTAAGATCTTTGAAATGTTGCAGTAAACACTAAAGACTTTTGTAAGACTTTTATATTTTTAGATTCCAAAAAAGATACACACTAGAATATAGCAGTGTGACTGATGTAATTTTAAACCCATTAAAATTTAAGTGGCCTTAGGAGTGTAATAACTATAACAACTAATAATCAGTAGGATTTGAACTTGCATGTGAACTATGCATGACCGTCATAGGGCCCTGGATTATTATATCAGGGGTTATAACATTGATTAGCTAAACATACAGTAACTGTATTACCTAATTCAATCGTTTCTCAAGAGTTTCAACCGTTTACATTGCATATAAGCACACATGTACATGTACATATGTATACACACGTTTACGCAGTCAGTCTCTGTGGGGGAAACTGTTTATTTCTGAGTTCTGTGGCTCTGGACTACTCCACCCATCCTCTGAAAGAAAAACCCGCGGCCTGGCATCGACTCTCCCCTGCGGTGCTTCTAATAATCTCCAGATCCGTGCCTCAGGCCTGTGGTAGGTTGTGGCTGTGTGTGTGTGTGTGTGTGTGTGTGTGTGTGTGTGTGTGTGTATGTGTGTCTTTTATATGGACAGAAACCAGTGAGCACATGAGTCAAACCTGTAAACTAAGGCTCTGCAAATGTATTAAGCTCATATTTAACACTTTAGCAAAAGAAATACTGGCCACACACCTCAGCATTAGCAAATTTCTTTGTTTTGTTTTTATTTCCGGGATCATTTCTAAAGTCCAAATGTGTCACGAATGACGGCAGCCCTAACAAACCCCCCGTTTCATTCAGTTCCAGTAAGAATGAACTAAATGATATTTAACAAATTGTTGTCTTTTATTTAAAGGGAAAGCTCTGAAAAACTGCAGCTCTGAGCTTAAAAGCCGTCTCCCACCAAAACAAACTCCACACCACTTTTTTTTTTTACAGCCTCAAGTTTTCCAGCTACTTGTGCCAGCATAAAAGGGGACAGAAGTGCAAAACTCAGAGTTATATATAGTGCACGGGTTTGTGTTGGAGTGTATATATATATATATATATGTGTGTGTGTGTGTGTGTGTGTGTGTGTGTGTGTGAGAGAGCAAATGGAGTTTAGACTTTAAAATAAAAGGCCATGTGTGAGCATAGGTCAGGTTTCCACTGGAGATTGGCAGTAGTGATACAGACAGAATTAATTTTATATCAGAAAATTCCCACAGTATATTTTTATAGACATCTTGATTCTACATTGCCAAAGTGGGAGTTTCGCAATCGAATCGTCTTTTCTCGATTATTCGTATTTTACCTCAAAGCATTTTTTTTGTGACTATGCACATTTCTTTTTTTCTTTTCTTTCCTTTTCTTTTTTTTTTTTTTTTTTGGAGAAATCAGACCTGTTAACATGTCAGCCCTCCCAAGAATTTCTCATCTTCTCATTAAATTCCCACGTCAGCTGACGTCAGCTACCTAATTTAAGAAATAAAAGTCACAGTCAACTAAGAAGATTAAGAAACACCCATTTTTGTTCCACAGAGACCTCTTACTCATCAGTTTTGTCATGAGTAACGTTTTACGGAAAATTCAGAAAACACACAAGCTGCCTTTCTAAGTTTTATTTTTAGCTCAAATTTTTTTTTTCAATGTTCATGTCAGTTTCAGTAAAGTTAATTTTCTTCATACTCGTATATTGGGTATGTTAATAAATGCCAATCAGCTGTAAATTACTCCAAAAGACTCCTCATTCAGGCTAACGTTCAAAATTTTAGCAAGCTAACGAGCAGGTAACATAATGTAGGAAAAAGATGATATGGTTGGGAATATCAACATTTTCCTCATATTATATAATATATACAGTATTATATACAGTAGTGTGCAAAAGTCTTAGGCACATGAAATGAAATGATGTAGAGTAATGGTGACTTCAAAAATTATGAAATTAAATCTGTCTACTTAAAATAAAAATATTACAA
>JAOVYU010000001.1:32440698-32453143 GCA_025674565.1 Synodontis membranacea | reverse complement strand
GTGGTCTCTTACATATGTTGCTTTCTTTACTGACATACAAACATTTTTATGCTTACAATTATTATTATTATTATTATCATTTTTGGAAAAGTAATGTTTGGGAATATGAATTTTTATACTGAATCAAAAAGGCAGAATTCATAAAATGTAATTCATAACACTATTTGTACGCAAAAAAATAGGATGGCTATGACTTTTGCACAGTACTGTATATTTTACAATTGCCAAGAAAACTAAAATTACAATATACAGTATTTAACTTGGCATCCACCAAAAAACTGTACTTCCCTGACCTGTCATTTCTGAAAATGTCAGCAAACACGACACATCTTGTGAACTCAGAGCTTTTAGAAAATTTCCCTTTCCGAAGTCGTGGATACCACAAGAGCAGCTTCGTTCATACAGAGACTCTTCCCATGAATACGGTAAACACAGCCCCAATTGAAGGCACCAACAAACATACTAACTCCTCTTCCAATGTTATACATTTCTTTTGGCTTAATTCAATGTATAGTTTTATTTATTTGACAGGATTTTCATTAAACGTGTTTGTGCGACCGAAACAAATAAGCTACTTAAACTTGCAGTACCACACGCCAATCATACACATCGAAGCCTTACCATCAGTGTGCATGTTAGTGAGTCTCCTTATACTGTGTATAAAATGTACACAAACTAAGGAGCTCTCATTATTCATATCCAGTTTATTAAATGAGAAGCACGGTCCATAACCTGACAGGGCCCAAAGAGGTTAACGGGTGATATCTGGTTCCAAGTACCAGTCTCAGTGACATGTCCATGTCCTACTATATGGCCGTGTTCCCCCCTGCAGTGTGGCGGGCCGCTACTAATACAGCGCCGTAGTAAATCCTCCAGTGCCATGTGCGCTTGTGTGTTTTGTAATACTATAATGACAGGGTGAGTGGTGTAGTGTTTCATCCTCCTTACCACATGAAGAACAAAGTCCCTTGCTGCAGCAGGAGCGCAGGGCAAAATAAACACACATGCACTCTTATACACTATGCAGCTGCAGACTCGGTGTGCAATGAGACAGAACATCACCAACATCTGACCAGGGCTGCCTCCACTAGTCCTAAAAAAAAAAACATTTTCTGCTAGAATTATTCAGCGGCCACGAAAATAGCCAGGTCTTAGTCGTCCAGGACAAACAAACGTTCAAGATCAAGTGGCTTTAAGAGGAAGAAGAAAGCCTCATTGAACATGATGCGGTGATGTGATGTGATGTGCAAAATCTGATAAAACCGTGGTTAGTTTCCACCCCTGCATTTTTACACATAATGAACCTTTCTCAATGTTGCACTTTTTTGCATAGCCGCATGACCACACGTTCGTATAACAGTATACCGTGATGTAAAAAATGCCGTTAATTTGATGCAAAATAAATCCATCTAAATAAATCAAACATGCTTACAGATGTTTTTCTGAACTAGAGTCCGTTATCATATCAGGTTACGAGGGCTTACAATATCAGCTTAGCTCGAAATATCAGCTTATGGCAATTGCAAGAAGTTAATCAGCAGAGGGCGCTAAACATTCATGGGAAGGGATTTCTTAAAGACGTGACCACAATTAATTTGTAAAGTACTATTACAATAGTCATCATTAGGGCTGTAAAAAATATATCAGTATATAAGTATAGTAAAAAGTGTTGTTTCATTTGATACAAGGCTCTTGATTAGATACATCAGAGTATCAAAGAATACAATACACTCTGCATAATAAAGTGGACTGTCCATCATAAAGTACTGCTTGTATTACGTGAGGTGTAATAAACTTTAAATCTTCATCAAACCCAGACTCCTTCTTCATGGGTTTAAAAAGAACACGCTTCTCCCAGACACACCGTTTTCATGAGACAACGCACAAGCATGTTAGCATACGGTACTAGCTCCGAGATTCATCAGCAAGCAGAAGCTCTGATGTATACGCTCCTTTATGCTCCCTTTACATACGAAAATAAATATATCCGTTTCAAATGATGCAACCATCACTGCCTGCATACTTCCTTGCGTCCTTGATGTTGGCATGCATGTTAAGCAATACATCCACTTGACTCAGAGAAAAAAAAAGATTCTCACAGTAACAAACATGGCGATGTTGGAGGAGGGTTCGTAAAAATGTACCTCAAAGAGGCAAAAGTGGAGTCGGTGTCTTGATATCTTGGGTGTGATCGTCACATTGTGGACATTTGAACTTCTTACCAATTTCTTCTTAAGATTTTTTTTTGCTCCACCTAAGAGGAAATACTTTGCTACTGTGCATAATTATGTTTTCAGGATATTTTTCTTAAAACGTACACTTTTAATTTCACTACATTTCACTTTACCCAGGTTCATTCATTTCTGTACCGCCGGCTATTATTTCTAGGAAGGCAACTAGTGTTCACAAACAACACAGAGGAGAAAGTACTGTAATTAGTGTTGCTATGGTTACTGTTATCACCATGAACACCTTGAACATAAGCATTTTCCTACAACAGCATATCCTAAAGTGTTTAATGCTTCTTATACCACATCGATTTGCCATCATTTGAATTTTTTTTTAAGACAGTCATACATTTTACAGTTTTCAGTTTCATGGAACATCTGCAAATCTGAAGCCAGTTCCTGGTATTACTCATATTATAGTAGCTATAAACAACCATTCCCTCACCTTCATCTCACTTTCCGCGGCACACCTCATGGCTTCTCACGGCACACTAGTGTGCCGCAACACACAGATTGGGAAACACTGCTTTAGACCAGTGTTTCCCAACCTTTTTTGTGCCATGGCACATTTTTCACGCTGGACGAATCGTACGGCACACCTGGCGACGGGGGGATTGGTGGAGAAATCGCGGACAGAGGTATTTATATGCGCAAGCGATCGCCAACGGGGCGGGGGGGTGGATTGCGGACCGGGGTATTTATATGCGTGAGCGATCGCCGATGAGGGGGGTGGAGAAATAGCGGACCGGGGTATCTATATGCGCGAGCGATCGCCGACGGGGGGTGGAGAAATCGTGGACCGTGATATTTATAAGTGCGAGTGATCGCCGACCAACACCGCCATGCTGAAGTGACTCAAATCTAATTTTTTTGCCTTAATGTGACACAGATCTGATCTTTTTCAGGCCGTGTGGACACAAATCCGAATTCATGTGGCTTTTTGCCACTGCATTGTCAGTGTTCCTTGTCAGTGTTCTTTGCAATCTGCAGGCGGAGTGTTGTCGTGCACAGTGCTCTGTCGATTTGTGTTACCTATCGAGATATACTATTTATAAATATAAGTGTGTATTAGGTTAGATTAGCTAAGATGTTAGGGTTAATTTTAAGCTTTAAATCTTAGGGTTAAGGTTGGGGTTAGGTTAAGGGCTACAGCTAAGACTGAGTTTATTATCTGCTATGGGTTGCATTTACTTGTGCTACAGTAGCATTTTTTAACAACGTAGCACAAATTGTCCGAACACCGGCAGCATAGCAAAACAACAGTGGAGGAGAGCTACAGCTAACTGTTTACCATCCTCCAGAGGAAAATGCGATGCATACGTTAGCTTTTAGTGTGTCCACTTTGTCAGTATTAATACCATGAGTGTTCTCACAAATGTATTTTGTTGCTGGTGACACAGTTGACTCGTGCACAAACATAGCAATTTGAGCATGCGTGCCATTTTGGAGCACAGGTGTGTTCACATTAAAGTTAGATACAGATCGCTCGTAATTATGAATGCCAGTCTGATCAGAGCAAAAAAATCGGAAGGATGCTTGTAATGTGAACGTAGCCTAAGAGCCTCATTAAAACTTTACAGTGCCTCAACTAAAGCCTCAACTGCCTGCAGGTGTGAGTTAATCAGAACGAACTGCTGAGTTTACGCTTCCATTACCACTTTTACAGCTCCCTACATCTGCACTTTTCCATATTTTTGAGACAACTGCAGTAAGCTGTACTGACACCTTTTAACGCAAAACATGCTGCTCTGAATTCTAATTTCAGATCAGAACACACACTTATTATACTAAACCAGCCGAAATAGCCTCTGAGACAGAGGGTTGAGAATCACTGTGCTCAAACCTGTGGATCTGTAGACGTTTCGTTGGCTGTGTAGCTCTTTCTCTGCGGTGCACTGGTGCTCTGGCTGCTTTTCCTCAGACTGGAGTGGCGTGTGAGCTTCGCACCGCTGCACTGAGTCATCCGTGTCTGAATGTGAGCCTGAGGAATGGGCAGAGCGCTGTGCACAGGCTTGGGCAATCCTGACTTCATCTTGGGGGTGACCAAAATGGCTGGCATCTTCTTCTGCTCTTGTCCACTTGTCCTGTCTTCTGCTTTCCAAATGCAGACAGAAGCTGTGCGGTGCTTCCACAGTGGCACAAGCACTCACACAAGCACACACACTCCTACTTGAGTAGGAGTGGGACTCGGAGCATTCGCCTGCTGCCTCAACAGCTGGTGCGAGTCAGTGGACTGCCCCTAGACGCTCAATCACTTACGCGCACACACACACACACACACACACACACACACACACACACACACACAGCAGTGCAGGGAAGCCACATACTTACACAAACAGTTTTGTGTAAGATCACCACAGCCTGCTAAACTGAGCTCCTCAGCTAGTTCAGCTTTCTGTACAGGTCGAGTGCTGCAGCACCTGCTCTCGCGTGAACACTGAAACGATAACGCTCAGCATCTGTTCAGATCCCAGAGAGCTCTCGAGAGGAACTCGCTTACTTAAAGAGAGTGTGAGAACCCAGGAGTGATAAGTGCGACACTTGTCAGATGAAAGACTGTTTAGCAAGATCTTACCATCTAAAGAGTACTCAGCAAGGTCTTACCACTTATTATCTGCCGTTTTCAAGTCTGTAATCATTTAAAGGCGTTAAAACCTGAGCATCCATGAAGGATTTAGTAGCTCGGTTTACTTTAATATAAATCCAATGTAAAGAGTCCATCGCAGTTCACTTCCTGGTAATCTTTACTTTTCTCAGTGACGAGCAGATTCATCTCAGGTTATCTTAATACAGTGTACTTCACATAACCTGCATTTTTGGGATTGGCTTTGTTTATTGGAACAGCAAGCAGAGCTGACCTAAAGCATGACGGAAACATGCTATGCTCACTCGATCACTCGTTTCCGTAAATGCTATATATACTTGTCACCTTGTCACAGTGGATCCGCAGCCTATCCTTGGCATGAGGCAGGAAAACACTGTAGATGGATGCCAGTTCATTGTTGACCACCATGCACATGTACATTCACACTTAGGGGCAATTTATCATATCCAGTATACCTACTGTCATGTTTTTGGACAGTTATAGGAAACCTGAGAACCTCAGAGGAAACCCACAGGGAGAGCAAGCACAACTCCACACAGGCTGTAGCCCGAAAGCAGGATGGAGCCAGGGACACTTGAGCTGTAAGTCAGCATCCGACATGTACTATCATTTAGTGGAAATCATTTTTAATGATTATCAGAATTCACTGTGTGATGAGTATGAAATAAAAAATGATGGAGTGGTAAAAGCTCTACCCTCAGGCTGCAATGTTGATTATTGCAAAATAAGATCATGCCACATCATCATATATTCCACCCATACAACACGACTTTGCTAATGATTACAATTTTTATTCTTTCCAGAGCAATGCATCATGAACGACACATCCATTTACAGTTGCATTTAAGTGTCTACAAAATAAGTTAGTTCCTGTTATGACTTACAACTTAGGAACAGTCGTTTTTTTTTTTTTTTTTTTCTTGCTATAACCTTATCCAAAGTAACTTCAAAGAATTCAGTTGTATAGCCAGATGAAATTATCACCACTGATCTTGTGAGCTAAATCTAACATTACTCGTTCTTGGTTCCAGACCAGCACCATTTTTCTAGCTGGAACTGAATTGATACCACTGGCCAAGAACTGAATTTTTTTGTGGCTGAAAAAAAAAGGGCACAAAATGGTTGGGATTAGTTAGATCTGGAACCCACACTGCCACCTTGTTTATGTGTCAAAGATCTACTGAAGAGGGATTTCCATCATTGCAGATGGATTTTCAAACTAGCATATAAGAAACTCTGACACTCTAAATTATGGTTAAGTATCAGAGGTGGGAAAGCTGGCGTATGGATAAAGAGATGATCCGATAAACACTGATGGAATAAGTGATGCTATGTCAAGTGTGTGTTCCAGTCTCAGTCCCATGACTGTGTGCGTTTGGCTCGTGCTCTTCTGATGATATCATCTTTGTTGCTTCTCAGAAAAATGAATCTGATTCGCTTTTGCCTGTTCGGATGGAAACATGCAGTGCCATACACTCAGACGTGGGCAGGATTAGTGGGCCATTAGTCAAGTAGAGAATGTGTCTTGGGGGATAAATTAAGTGACAACCTGATGAGCCATGGACATCAGATATGCAACAGCCTACTCAGTCAACAAAACTGTAGACGTGGAGGCAGACGGATAATTTATTTCAATATGGTGAAGGTGCTACTTCAAAAAAACATGGTGAAATAATTATTAAAAATGAACATTTGGTTAATTTAAACTATTTAAAACAAACAAATGCATTTTTCTTTATTCAGGAAGTAAAAAAAAAGTAAAATATTCCCAAGTAGCACAACAGAAAATCTGTCGTTGGATGATTTTAAGTTTGTATCAGAAGAAGAAAGAACTTTGAAACTGCTATAAGGAACTTTT
Organism: Synodontis membranacea; assembly: GCA_025674565.1. Lineage (NCBI taxonomy): Eukaryota > Metazoa > Chordata > Actinopteri > Siluriformes > Mochokidae > Synodontis > Synodontis membranacea. The sequence continues at coordinate 32,446,449 of JAOVYU010000001.1, read as the reverse complement.
CATGCACATTATTTGCAGGAAGACAACAGCAAATAAGCTCACGAGTCACGACAAGGCTTCACAGCAAAATTCTCAGAGTTGATTTTCTGGTGTTATCCAAAAGATTTCAAGAGAATTCAACCAAGAATTAAACCACCTGAAGGCCCCTCCCTTATCCCTCCCTTTCCAAGCATGTATTAGAATATACGGTAGCTATTAAGTGATAATAACATTCACACTCTCTTGTGTTTTCCATGCTAAATCATAAATAATATGACCCTCCATTTTTTTTTAATTTGGGTTCTCAAATTTGTTAGCCAGCAACATAAAACACTGTTTCTCCGCCTTTCTCCTTCCTTGACTTTCTTTCTTCTTCTTTGACATCCTTCCAGTACTTCCTTCCAGATTAACACTGCCACTTGTAAAAACATGAAACACAGAAGGCACTCTCTAGAGCAGACATGGGCAAACTACGGCCCGCGGGCCACATGCGGCCCGTTTAGAGATTCAATCCGGCCCGCCGAAGGGAACCCCCCCCCCCGTCGTAGATTGTCGGCGAAAAAAATTACGATCGGTACCAGCACAAGATTAGGACAAAATAAACACAAGAATAGAGTTAAAATTAACCCAAGAGTTGATTTAACACTATAAATCAACAATATATAGGATTTGTTGTGTGCTGCATATAATTTAAAATAAAGCATAAATTTGAATCCAGCACAGAAAAGTTCTCACTTCTCTCAATCCCTCTTGAGTGCCAAAATGATTCAATAATTTTTGAGAAAGGTTGAACTTGATACAACAGTTCTTCGTATTTGCCTCACAAACCTTTCAACATTTTAAAGTAATGGTGTTTTGATATAAGTGAATGCACTAACACACCACTTTAAAATCCACATTAACACATTTAAACTTGTAAGGAGAAAGATGTATGTGTTTAGGATGAACAGAAAGTGCCGGAATTACTTTTTCCTTTCTCTGAATTTAAGGAAGAATACTAGCAAATTCCTGTGCATGGTCACACTTTCTTTAACACACTGAGTGAGAGAATGCTTGTTCATGCCCTGATAGCCTTCTCTGGAGCTTTGGGAGGATAAAATTGTGCCTAAGCAGCATTTTGGGCTCTTTTTTTTTTGCTCCTGTGGATTTGAAATCAATAACCCCTGCTGAGTTGCAGAATAGAGCCCAAAAATCATCATAACCTCCTGCTTTGACCTTTTAAAAAGCATTCATTTAAAGCAACTAGATGTCGTAACATTTGAAGAAAGTTAATTCTTGGCAGAGCTGCTCAAGAAAGAGCTGACCTAATAACTGTGCCTTATACAAGAGTCTGAGAAAAAAACTAAAAGTGAAAGCACACATACATACACACTCAACAGAAAAAAATCTGAAAGCCTTTTAATTCATTTTCCTTTTTTTTTTTATATTAGATAACATATATGACAGGTCATTTCCATCAACACCAGAGCCAGAGCCATAGAGCTGTCATTGGTGGCAATCAATGGTGCCTTTTAGGCGAGAGTGAGTGTGAGCTGAGGAACATGCCGCACTCATGGATAATTTCCCAAGTGTGTACCATCACTGATAAAATCACCTCAGGCTGTCAGTGCTGTCCTTGGAAGTATGTCAGAATCAAGTCTGAAAGTCAGACTGACCATGCATTAATAAAACGTAAATGTGTTCTCAGTGTCCATAAAAAATAACAGTTTTGTAAACTCAGTGACAAAAAAGTTAGGCACCCAGTAGGAATGGTCCGATTTGGATGTAATTTGGTATACGTTCTGACCAGCAATGGGTATATATGGGAGATTCAATTTGCAAAGAGCTGGCATGTCTAGTTACCAGACACAGAGGATGCCTCGTAGTCACATTAGACAGCATTACCAGCACTTGATGGAGTTTGATAGGGGTCACGTTGTGGGTTTGACCCGATGTTGGAACCAGTGGGCGTGAGGCCTCCCTCACACGTTGTGAAGGTTCTGGTCACCCAAGACAAACCATACCAAGGGAAGATTGTCGTCTTGTGCACCAAGCATTACAGAACCCCTGCCATCAGTACACACGTATTGGACTGTTGTTAATAGTGCAGAGATGCCTGCATTTGGAGTGGGGCTGCAACCGATATGCATGGACTGATGGCGTCCTACTATGTTCAGAGATGAATCTTGGTTCTGCAGCACCACAGACCATTCCTACTCTGGGCATCATTATTTCTGTCATCTGATCATCATTGTCTGTCTCAAATTATCTAAGCTATGAAGAACCAAATAAAGATGGTATTCGCTATTAGACTAAAAATAGCAGAAGTAAAACTAAAAGTACAGATACAGTGCCTTGCATAAATTTTCACACCCCTCGAACTTTTTATTATTATAATTTTATTAGTGTTATAATCCAAAAGTGAAACAGACCAAATTGGGACTGTATAATCATGAGTCTACACAAAATAAATAGAAATAATTGCACCAGAACATAAATGTTCTGGTGCAACCAGTTTCTATTAAAAGTCACGCAGTCACATGAAAAAGGTAAATGAAGTCATCCCATGTGCAAGTTAAAGTGTCACGTGATCTAAATATGAATGTACCTTCGGCAGGAATACTGCAGAGTTTGTTCGAGAACACAACTACACGAACAGCCCCAAGAACATCAAACAGTTCTGGAGAAATCTCAGTCAGGGTTTGCTTAAAAATAAAATCCCTAACTTGTAAAGTCCTGCACAGCACCCTAAAATCAATTATTTGACAAATAGAAAATGTATGGCACAAGTGTGACACAACTGCATCAAGGAGACTGTCCAAGAAAAGTCAGTGATTGGGTAAAGAGGAGATTAGTCAGAGATGAAAAAACTGTAGTTCCAGGCTATAACACTACAAAATGTAGAAAAGTCTAAGGATGTGAATACTTATGCAATACTTACAGAGTATAAATGTAAGTATTGCAATTGATTTTCAAAGAGATTTACAAAGAGATATTACATCAATTAGGTTACATGTAGCCAGAACATGAATGGTGTAGAATCTGTGTGCATATTTGTCAGTAATTTATGTAATACATGGGCCTCAGAAATTTTAAACAATACTTCAACAGTAGATTAATAAAACAAGCTAACACTCTTAATAGATTGTTCTCTGAACTGTTCATTAGTAATTTCTATTATAAAATAGATACATGCCAAACATGCCAAAAATAGATACAATGGTGATTATAATAGCTACCAATAAACTAAACAATAAGTAGTGTTCTTTCACTGGTTTGGTTTAAAATAGGAAGCTCATTTTTAAATCTAAAAGCTAAACGTTCTAGTGGAGATTTGTCAAATGGGATAAATTATTTATTTTTATTTATTTATTTATTTATTTATGAAAGCCACTACCATTTTTTGGTGGTGGGTCACTTCAGCAAGAACGACGAGTCAGCATACAGGGAGGAGGTGAAACAGCTAACGGACTGGTGCAAATCAACAACCTGTCTCTGAACATGGACAAAACAAAAGAGATGATTGTTGACTTCAGGAGACCACGGAGCGTCCACTCACCGCTGAACATCGACGGATCCTCTGTGGAGATCGTCAAGAGCACCAAATTCCTCGGTGTTCACCTGGCGAAGAACCTCTCCTGGTCCCTCAACACCAGCCCCATAGCCAAGAAAGCCCAATTGCGTCTCTACTTTCTGCTGAGACTGAGGAAAGCCCATCTGCCACCACCCACCCTCACCACTTTCTACAAGAGGACGATCGAGAGCATCCTGAGGAGCTGTATTGCTGTCTGGTATGGAAATTGCACTGTAACAGACCGCAAGACCCCACAACGGATAGTGAGAACGGCTGAGAAGATCACCGGCGTCTCTCTCCTCTCCATAACCGACATTCATCAAACACGCTGCATCCGCAAAGCCACCAACATTGTGGATGAGCCCACGCACCCCTCACCCAAACTCTTCTCCTTCCTACCATCTGGTAAGAGGTACTGAAGCATTCGGTCCCTCACTACCAGACTCTGCAACAGCTTCTTCCCTCAAGCCATCAGGCTTCTAAACACACAGGGACTGGCCTGATACTTGCAATATAACTTGTTATTTTTTTGCTGCTACGCATTAGTTGCTGCTCGTATATGTATTGTCTGTCTTTGTTGCACTTGTCTCGTGTTTGTTTACTTGCTGTTTTTGCACATGTCTGCACACGTGCACTTTATGCAGTTGTCTTGTCTTTATGTGGCATACGTGCAATTTACGTTTTTTGTATTGTCCCAGTCCTTTTATGTAGCACCATGGTCCTGGGGTATGTTATTTCATTTCACTATGTACTGTACCATGTATATTGTTGAAATGACAATAAAGCAACCTTGAACCTTGAATGCTCATGGTAACATCGTAACTTTCAATAACTGTTCTTTCGCTACAGTTTGTAGGTGTTGTATACCTTTAAAATACACTCAATGTCCTTCAAACTGATACTCTAATTGCTAAGTACGCTACTGGTAATCGGCACACTTTCAGCCTGGCGTCCATTCCAGGTCCCTGTGCCACATACCAGCTGGATGCCACCAGTAACAGGCTACTATCATGACATGATTTCAACCCAACAGAGGATACTATGAAATATAATATAAATGTTACATTTCCTGTGAAATTTGACAAATACAGAATAATGAAAACCATGTGAAGTATGTCCTCAAGACCACCCAACTATGATTAAAGAATGATTCCATCAACACCCAAAACTGTAGCGTGATCCAAATCTAAAACACCAAATAAGACCTCCAGGCTCGAAACAAACAAAGTGGAGTTTAGATCGTAAAAATAACATTATGAGCAAATATGGCAAAGGATAGAGTAATAAAAACGTACCATAATGATAACTGTGGGAGGTAAGTGTAGGTTGCTAAGTTGATGCTTCAAATAAACACAATATGCAATGTGGAATCAATTTGACCAACCAGTAATGTTAGTAGAAGGGGTTTAGTGATGTAAAAGATATAAATACCCACTGAGGAAAGCACATTTTTATCTATTCGTGTTATGTACCAAAAAAGCTATGTGTAACAGGTACGTTAGCCGCCGCATAGCAAACCGTGTGTGACCAAAATACACTGAAATGTTTGGGTTAAACGGTCCATCAGACCACCAGTTTATATAAATAGTGTGATTCTCATACACTCTAACATAAATTCCTCTCAGAAATTCTCTCAGTTTAACACAAATAAGATAGTTGGCTAGTATTGGCAGTGAAAATGTATGAATATAACTTTTATAAGTCTCAGAAATCCTGTCAGTTTAGGATGTTAGCTTGTTAGGACTTAAATTTCTCTCAGAAATTCTCTCAATTTAACACAAATAAGATAGTTGGCTAGTATTAGCAGTGTAAATGTATGAATATAACTTTTATAAGTCTCAGAAATCCTGTAAGTTTAGGATGTTTGCTTGTTAGGACTTAAATTCCTCTCAGAAATTCTCTCAATTTAACACAAATAAGATAGTTGGCTAGTATTAGCAGTGTAAATGTATGAATATAACATATAAGTCTCAGAAATCCTGTAAGTTTAGGATGTTAGCTTGTTAGGACTTAAATTCCTCTCAAAAATTCTCTCAATTTAACACAAATAAGATAGTTGGCTAGTATTAGCAGTGAAAATATATGAATATATCTTATATAAGTCTCAGAAATCCTGTCAGTTTAGGATGTTAGCTTGTTAGGACTTAAATTTCTCTCAGAAATTCTCTCAATTTAACACAAATAAGATAGTTGGCTAGTATTAGCAGTGTAAATGTATG
>JAOVYU010000001.1:32422721-32433563 GCA_025674565.1 Synodontis membranacea | reverse complement strand
CCCCCCGTCCGCAGGATTACTTTATACTTTTGTACTTTAAGTATGTTTTGGAGCCTGTACTTTTTATTTTCACTTGAGTAAAAAGTTGAATCAATACTTCTACTTTTACTTAGTATTTTTAAACAAAGGTATCTATACTTTTACTTGAGTAAAGAATGTGTGTACTTTTGACACCTCTGGTCATAAGACAAGTTAGAAAAGGTAAGCTGCCTTCTTTCATGAAGAGTTCAATTGCAACTCTAGTGCCATCTACAGACAGGATTTCTTCAGTTGTTTTTATTCTGCCAAAGTTCAAAGTTTAAAAATAGCGTCTACATTGAGGAAAGAGATACTCTTTTGGTGAACCTCATGATCCCTCGGACGCTTGCTTAGTCAAAATATGCAAATCAGGATAATGATTCAAGCGGGTTTTGTGTCAAAGGACACCAATTAAAAATCCTTAATATTTCACACCGAGCAATACTAAACATTCTGAATCAGATTATTCTAATCTCTGCTTCCCTTAATCTGAGTGTTCGACATTCCTGTGGCTTCATTTATTATTTAGAGAAGTAAAGCAGAGTAGGGAGGGCCTGTTCTTTGAAACCAAGCTCCACTGAGGTGGTCGTCTCACACAAACTCACTCTTAAACCCCCTCCTCCAAGCCAAGAGGCTCTTATTTATTAACCAGGCCTGTTCTCTCTGGTATTGTATCTACTCCTGAAAAGAGGGCAGAAAAATACCAAGCAAAATTCAGTTCACTTCACTTCAAAGAAAAGTGCTGTTTTTCAACTGTCTTGTAAAGGTTTCCGATCATATTGAACAAATATAGAGGATTAGAAATTAATCTGAAAATGTCATGATCAAGAAAAAAAATTTGCAAAACAAATGACAAGAGTAGAAATAATCACATATCAATAAGAGCACGTCCTCATCGTCCTAGAAAAAACAGAACGTTCTTAAAGGAACTAAGGAATTCTCAAATCTGATTGGCCATTTGCTGTAACAGCAGCTCTGACATCAGTTCCAGCCTTTTATATTAATGTACTTTTTATAATATATAATCATTTCTATAATAAATTACTATAGTGTTGTAAATTACAAAGGGAATTGCATGGCAGACACTCGACCAAAGAATAAACCCTGGTGTTGATATGATGAAGCTTTCTGTGAGGAGACGTTTCTTAACGTTTATGGAACAAAACTTTTTTTTATTATTACCATTGGTAAATAAAATTCTTCAAAGCATGCTGTTATTGGAGTTACCTGTTGTGGAAATTGTCCACCAAACACCAACTCATCGCTGATTACTTTCTTCTAACATCATGTACCATCTTGTTTTATTCCTTACAAGTGACACAATAAAACATTTGCTGTAGCACATTATTATATCTCTCACCCTCCGTGTTTTTGGCAGAAATCACAATTTTGTATTTGTTAGACAATCCCGGATTGTTAGTTTTGAATTCTTGAGTCTGTCCAGAAATTTCCGGTCCTGACAATGCAATCACTGGGAAATTATGTTTCTAATATGTTGGAAACAATATATGTTGGAATATGTTGGACAATATATGTTATATTTTCTCTAAAATTGACGAAAGAATTACCTATACCAAAGAACACCGTGCATCCATGACTGCATTTTAGGGAAAGGCATTTTTTTTAATTTCTTATTTTGTTAGGAAGTGACACTGAAAAGAACTATCACAAATAAGAACAAGAAAACTGTAACACTGTCTAAATACTCCAGCCTTACTGACATTAATCAGCTGCCGAAAAGTGGCTTTTGTGGAACTGGCGATATACAAACCTATCAACAGATATTTTTTTATTGTCTTAGGATATGTAACGCCATATTGTACAGCCCTAATTGGTATAACACTAAATATTACTAACCAATCACTAAACTACAAACCACTAACAATACAATACTGTACGAAGTCGTCACTTAACAATGACAACTAGTCCGTGCTTAGATGAAACGTTGAGTCAAAGTTCTGGATGTCTGAGCTGATTCCGAGCCATCATACCAGCACGGACAAGTCCTGCAGAGGTTAGCCCGAGAAATCCGGAAAAAAATCTTCAGACCGAGATGTTTTTTAGTGTAAGTACACTGATCAAGTGTGCCCTGCATGCCTGAGTAGTCACGTCCTGCTCATGTGGGGACCCGGTGACTGATCAAAGCAGACGAGCCGGCAAGTGGAACTTGAAAGAGTCTGCTGGTTTGGACAGCGACTTGGACCTTATTAGTTACAGTTCATGCAACATAGGAGACTATTTGACTGCTCTGGATATCTCTGAGTTTCTGTATTAAGAAAAATAATCAAATACTTGATAAAAATTATTATGAATAATACGGCTACAACATGCGGGACTATTCTATTTTTGCATTCATTAATTTGGCAGATATTTTTAGTTTCGTTCAAGTCCAGTCCAAGCACACAGCTGACAGGTATTCAGTAGTGACTCTCACAGTCCTGGGATTTGAGCTCACATCTGATGGAAAAACACTAACCACAGAGGGTATTAGTTTTCTTCTTTATGTACTAATAGCTCCATTATGTCCAATGTTCACAACTAGCTTCAGTGGTGATATGTAAATCCCCCTACATGCTAGGTACAAGGACTTCAGAAGTTGTAATATTAGCCTAACGCACAGCTCACTAAGCATGCACTCTAACTTCATAAGTTCATGTAGCATCTACACCATCTTGCAAATATAGTTAACTTTATTAGTGGCTAAAGCAAAAGTTAAGTCACAGAAGACCAGTTCCAGCTCCGGATTGGTTTGGTGATTTCCTCGCTCAAACACACTGGTAAGCTTGGTAATTTGGTGAGTTGTATCAAGTGTCTTTGAGCAGGGAAAGCAGAACCCTTTTCTGGACTCAGGTACTCCAGGTCTTGGAGAACCTTAATTTGTTTTTTAGTTAATTTTTGCATACTAAGAAGTAGTGAAAACTTTTTGGTCTATCTTCACTGATGACCATGGTTTTTTCAAGAAGATCTAAACGTGCTATTTTTATCCAAGGCTCTCAAGACCATAAAAAAATTAGCATTTGGAAAATATGTGCCTTGAAAAGGTTTCATTTTATGGAAACGCCTGTGGCTGATCGTTGATGTAGAACAGGTCACTCTGTCATTCCACTTTGCCGTACCTTCAGAACGTATGGATGGTAATTCAGGGCCGAGGGAACGTTCGTTACACCTGACTGGGATGAGTTATTAGTAGTAATGATTACTTCATCCAGTGGAATGCTTGTAAAATATCTCGATAAAAGTCAGATCCTGAGAAAGCACTGGAAGATTTTCTCACCATATTACGAGTAGAGGTTGGATGAAATGCATATTATAAGTAAGGATGAGTAACACATGCCAACGTTGCTAACCAGAAAATCCTAGCAGGCGGAGAAAGAAAATTCCACCATAAATACATTAGTGTCTGTAGCAGGGATTGATCTGAATTTCAGATGTGCAGAAGCAAACAGCGACGCAAAATTCTGCTGTGATTGTTACGTAATAAAAAGCAGCGCCTGCTTTTTTATGAACCGGAGACCACGGTGCCGCACACTTTTGTCACTGTTGGCGTGCAAGACGGGGACGGCTTGTGAATTCACCTAGATGAAACAAATGTGTCTCTCTCATCCCATGTCCTTTCCACTTCATCGAATCGGCTTTTGAGGGCGGGAGGATATTATTTGTGTTTGGTCTGACCGCTGCTTTAGCCGAAAACAGAAAAGCGTACTTTTCAGATTTCACCAAGGAGTCAGAAATTGTAAACGCTAGGGCTTAACCATAGATGTTGGCACCTACGAGAAGCATTTATTGTAATAATCTTTAAGGAAGACCGACTCATCAGAGAAGAATAATAACACTAATTGTCATGTCTGAAAGTGGTAGGTACTGAACGCTGACCTTGTGTATTGATGTAAGACAATGACTAGTACCAAAAAAAAAAAAAAAAACGAATACATAGTGTTGCCATGGAAACCATAATTCCATATATTATGTTTTTTTTTTTTTTTTTTTTTTAATTCAGATGTATTTCAATAACTCAGTAATTGTTCCTGTTGTTCAGTAATTCCTTATGAAGGCAGGACACAAAATACATTCGCAGTTTGCATTTATGATGATGCAGGGAAAAAAAAAAGAGAAATATTATATACATATCATAATTATCTATGCTATTACTGTGAATTGAAAGATAAAACCAGACACCCGTATGTAGTATCTGCAATAGATGCGTATATGTCCAACAGAACACTTTTCTATATATGCAGCATATTTTATATATTATTAGAAGTGTTTGTCGAGATGTGATGGTAAGTATAATGATAACATTCATAAGATGCAAATGGCCACAGCTTAGCCCTTTCACTCCTTTCTACTTCAGCTGATGCGGAGGGAAAAAAAAGATGAAGAAAAATGATCTGAATTAGCATGACAAGAGGAGCGAGGGACTGAAATCACAATGAAGTCCTGTTGAGAGGGTAACAATCAACGGCACAGAGAGTGGGGGATCTCGTAGACCGAGCAAGCCAATAGGCTACATCCAAAACGAGACTAAACATCTGACATGAACTACTAATATTTTTACCGAACAAGAACCCAGTTGCCCTTTGGTCACACAGACACAACTAAGTTCTATGACTTTTTACACTTTTTATTACGCAGGACCAAGCAAAATTTGCAGCTAACGCACACAATGTGTAGTATTAATAAAAACGAATCCACTAAGGCAGAAGAAAAACTTGCATCATGACACACCGTGGATGGAGGATGGAGGCAGCTAACCACAACTATTCATGAACTAGCACCGGCTCGGTAATGAGTGCTGAATGCCTTTACTTCCCACAGGGAGGACCTCTGTCTCATCAAAAAGCCTTGTTCTGCCTTCTTCCTTCAAGTGCTTGGCTACGCTAGCAAAAAATCTTTATTCGATTCTATGTTTAAACTAATAAAAGACTACCGCTGTAGCTTTGGAGGCAGACAATCAAGAGAATTTGGCTACGTTCACATTACAGGCGTCATTAGCTCTGATTCTTTGCTCAGAATGGATTCACGAACAGGATTAGAAGTGGCGTGTATCTAACTGTAACGAGAACGCATCTGTCCTCCAAAACGTCACTTATGCACACAATGATACGTCTTTGCAAAAGTCACCAACAACAACAAAAACCATCCATGTGACGACTCATGGTACTGAAATCAGCAAAATGGACAGGCTGGTAGCTAATGTATGCATCGCATTTCTCTCTGCAGGACGGCATACAGTTCATCGGCTGTAGCACGAAAGTGAAAGTGACACAAATCTGATTTGAAAAGATTGGATTTCTGGGTCCACACAACCCTGAAAACATCAGATCGGCATCACATTAAAGGCAAAACAGATCTGATTTGAATCACTTCAGCCAGGTTACGTAGACTCAAACGTAGCCTTTGAGTTGTGACTTGCACGACTTGGTTCATATCGCGAACCAGCGAAGTTCTCAAAAATAGGAAAGTTGCTATTTTTAATTATATTGCAATGCTAGAATATTCAATGTCAATTTTCAACATTTTTTAAAGCAGCTGCATTTGCAGAGCCTATCCCGGGAATATGGTTGCAAAGCGGGAATACGCCCATATTCACGGACTCTTTGGCACTTAGGGCTTTTTAAAGTAGCCAGTCTAACTACTTGAATGTTTTTGGCAAGTGTGGAGAAACCAAAGGACCTGGAAGAATCCCATGGTTTAGAACGTAAAACGTCACACAGACAGTATCCCAAGCTAAGGGTCACTAGGAAACCAACTGGGAACCCAGAAGCTGTGAGACGGCAACATTATATCCACTCCGCCACCTGGACAGGTACGTAACGCATTCATTTCGCGCAAATTCTCCGTCAAAATACTTCTTGTCTGACTCATAAGATCCTAAGCAGCTCAACGGTAGATCAAGTCAGGACTAAGACCAAGCCAGACAGGTTCATCTTGGGTTGACCTCATACTGTATGTGTCACAAGAGCTATTAGGCGGATCTAACTGACGGCTCTTAACCACACAAACACAGTGTGCCTACCTTTCTCCTGCTGGTTTTAGATCCTAGAGACTCAAAGGAGTCAGGGGCTGGTTTAGGGGTTTCCAGATGGTGATTTCCACTGAAAAAAATCCAACTGTGTATCTGCCAAGGTGGCCAAGGGGCCTGTTACCACATCTTTATTTTCCCTGCTGTTAAGTCAACAGAATGAATAAATAATGTACTTGGCCGACAAAAGAAAAAGAAACGTTTCAAAAGGTCATCTGAATTTATATTAGGCATCTTTGTGACTAATTTTTGTTATGTTTCAACAGAGGATTAAAGGATTCAGAGGTGGGAGAAAGCTAATCGTTAAATGTAGAGCTCTGATTAATTCGCTGCTTCAGGTTCCGCCTCAATCCGCATGATTGCTCAGGGCTTCTCAAGGTTTAGTGCACAAAATGTGCTTGAACTCAAGAGGACCAAGGTAATCTGGAAAAAAAAAAAAACATGAATGCTGTGGGTTTTGCATGCAAAAAAAGAGAGGAAATCTAATTAATTGAAATTGAGCTAGAGCTGGTTTGGCATGTATCTCTTCCTACAGTTCCGAAGCTAGTGATCCTAAATTCAGCGCAGAAGTCCAGGCCATAGTGAGGAAGTTTGCTTTTACTTTGCTAACTGGTACACTTTGTGATGTCTGAGTTACAGTCATTTATCTCTGCTGGACCTCCGCTCTGAGCTCATTATAATGCTTTATTTGGTTAGCGGACAGGCAGAGAGAGGGACACGTCATTATCATTTACTAGTCTGAATGTGACGGCGTCTGCCTGCGCAAGACTGCAGAGCAGCCTGGGGGATGAAGTCTCTTGCTGTAGTCCTGCAGAGCTGCTGCGAACGAGCCACGCCAAGCATGATGGGATATACAGTCATCAATGGCCTTGTCCGGATGCCGCCGAGACTGCCGGGAAATCAAGTCCTCGGTGCGGGCAACATGACAGCTATTACTTTTCTAAGCAATATTCCAAACAGTTGCCAAGTTATTCGCGTTTTTCCGGGACTTTTTTCTCCACTGAAATTATGGGCGCGATAATTGATTTACTGTTTGATTACAGTGTTTTTACACTGTTTGATTACAGTGATTATATTAGGATTCATTTTAGTATTTCTGAAGGCAATTCTGCTTGTTTGCAATATGATGACAACGTAATGCCAAATGCTGCAGATGGCCCCAGGTATTAATAAAATCCTTACATTTGGTTTTTAATCAGCAGGTGGAAAATATTAAAAAAAAAAAAAAAGCATTTTGTTACTATACAAAATCATGTTTAAGGAGACCGATCATTCAAAATTAATATTTGTACTCGTGTTCAATTCTGCTTCCCTCAAAAAAAATAACATAATTTTTAAAAAATAATATGCATTTATTTTCATTTATCCCTTTCAAGTGCTTGTTGAATCTCGAACAGAAACAGAGACGCATTTCCACAAGAAAATGCAAGTGCGATGGCTCCACAGTGCAAAAAAAAAAAGAAGACGAGAACAGCTCATTGTGCACGGACTTGTGTGTTGGGTGAATTGTTCTGAGCTATGAGATGAAGTTTGGTGGCTCTCTAAAGAAGCGCGACCGAGCAGGATGGCTTCGATTCCAAAATTTCATTCATTTCAATGGGGCCAAAAACGTACTGCCGCCAATGGGAGAAAAAGGGATGGACGAAAAGCAAGAAAACAGGCGACTGCATGTCATAGCTGATTGTATGTACTGTATGTATTGGGCGAAACTCGACAGGAAATAAATGACAGGAAAACGAGAGAACACGGAGGAGTTGAAGTTGGTTTGGGGTCAACATCAGGAAAAATACAGGAAGTGGTCTGACGGACAGCAACATCGTGATTGCGCAATCTTCTTCAGGAGCGTTTTATTTATTTTTTTGCCCTGCCATAAATTCAATTATTATTGCTTTCACTTGCGCTTAAATTGAATTTAATACAATAAAATTCAATCCTATTACAAATGCGCAAATTCACATCAATGAGAAAAGTTGAATTTCTTTTGATTTCCCGATGAATTTTAACTTTCAACAACACGACTTTTCGTTGGCTCGTTCTAAATGACACCCAGTTACACTAAGGGGGATTAAAAAAATAATCAATTCTGATTCTGGATTCCAAGATGGCCGCCTTCCATAACATTAGTTCTCCGTACATTGTTCAGGTATATGGATTACAGTAATTCATACCGTGTCCTAAACCACTGAGTGGCGTATATTTCGAGAAAAGAATTTGGCTCGGATGAACGTTTTTATTAGTTAACTACATTAGCTACGTTAGCCTTATAGCTCATGAAGCATAAGATTGACAGCAGATGTATTGGCTGATGGACTGCTTTTGGGGTAAGTGGAGAATAGTGTACTTTTTGTCTTCTTAACTATTTTGTTAGGCTGGACTTATAAAAGGACGGGGTTTTTTTTTTTTGTAGCTTATATCCTTTTCCTAAGACAGCAGGGGTGTTCAGTTTGAATTTATGGTGAGGTTTTGGACCACAAACTAACGGTAAGATTTTCAAATGACCCACAATCGACATATGTTTCTTCAGAAATATCAGAATAGCTGCAGAATATCCTTTAATTACAGACTGAAGAAACCTGAAAAAAAAATAGTAATTCCAGGGTTCTACCTTTATACTGCTCGGCTTTAGCTCGGAGTCTTCAAAACTGTGTGCCAAGTTCCTCACGCGAGGAAAACTCAAAAACTCCCAAAAGCGCTGCAGGGTTAAGATTCTCTTAGCTGAGAGAGGGAGAAAGACAGAGCGTGTTCAATGCGATGCTCGCGCTACCATTTGACGATGATCACTGTGCTGCAGTGCTTTCAGGAAGCTCGACCTAGAACTGTTGGCGTCCCAGTTTGGTCGTCTCGCTGGGGTTTGACGGAGCTTCTCCTAAGAATCTCAGCTGTCTTTGACAGTCATGTGGGGAAAAAAAAAAGAAAGGCTTGATGTGTAATGACAGTCCAATTTCGAGTTCTCCACTACACATAAAAAGATTAGACTCAACGTCAGACGCTACAAATAACGGTCCTGACAGGATTAACTGATAATCCTTGAAGGTCTAGTTATTATTACACAATGCTCACAGGAGCATTAACACCTCTAAAGGTAAGTCCAGCTGGAACACACACACATGGATACGTGATATATGAGCGCGCACACACACACACGGAACGCAAGGAATAAAAATAAAAGTGAAATGCCGAGAACAAAGTGTAAGTCATGGGTTAGCGGGAATGGCGAGAACAGCCTGTTCTTTGTTTAAACGCCAGGACGCGACTCTCCTGCGCTTATTATGAATGTGCTCCTGAACCGCAGTACAACTGAGCAAACACTCTCCTTCCTTACCAGCACCATGAAGGTGTGTGACTGCGAGAACACGGCCACGCGCAGCCACTCTTAATTCATCATAGAAATACGGTACAAGTCCATACTAGAGGCACGCTGACATGTGCGTTAAACACAGGATCTACGACTAACAGGAAACAACTCGCTTCGCAGACATCCTGCGATAATAAACGCGTCTATAAACGGATAAAAATGGCGTGTTATTCTTTAATAAATAAAAACAGTCAGCGCCGGAAAACTAAGGAATAAACGACTTCAGAACATGCTGCTATGGGAAAACACTCCGCTGTTGATAACTGTTCTAGAACCGCATGCCCCCGAGAGTTTTATTCTGTACTTAACATACAAACTAAGGTCAAAGTACAGCCGCATTATCATCCACATCACTTCCAGCTTTCCAGAACTTTTTAGACTCCGTGGCCAAGTAATACTAAATTGCCCAAAAGGGAAAAAAAAAAATATTATAGTGTTATTATGGTTAACAAAAATATTCGCACCCATAATTTTCCAGTGTTTGGCTTCCCTGGGAATTATTTTTCTTCTTCAATTGTAGAAAGCAGAAGAATATTAGCCTCGGAGCTATTGCAGATATTGCCGAAACACTACGTTTAGTCTGAATTGCCACAGAAATGTTCGCGAATGTCACTTATTTTACCTTTAATTGCACAGGTATTGCTCTGACCGTTTGAACATGCCATAGGTCGTCCGAGATCCAGCACTTATTTAACGCAGATTGATCTAACAACAGGGGGCTGCTAGCAAGGATTAGGCACCAGGTTGCTAGTGTCACGGTCTGTGGACTCTGGAGACTCAGCTCCCTGTGCATGTAAAACCTTTCCAACACCCGGCGATTCGTTAGGCCCAATCGCCCTCATTTATCACGGCAAATTAGCTAATCAGTGTGACAGCCACCACGGAGCGAGGCTTCATCAAAGCTCGGCCGATTAGCTGCTCTCCCAGCTGTTAGGTACAACAGGGTCTGGAGGAGCACAGCCCATGAGAACAGGCACTCCAATGCAAGAACAGATGGGAGACCTGCATAAATACGCCTTCTCATTCATTCGACACACACAGGCGCACACTCACGTGGTGGAATATGTAATGAGCAGAAGTGTACTACTCCGTATGTCTAAACGCACAATGGAAGGATCGTCATATGCGTTATTATTATTAGTAGTATAGTAGTAGTTGTAGCATGTGTTTTTAACGATTTTTTTTAATTGGAGCACAGTTTCCTTTAAAAGGAAAATTTCTGCGGGAAAAAAAAATCCAATTCACACAATTTGACCCCAAATGTAGTTTATTTGGTGTCTGGTGTCATTTTCTACAGGAGATACCAAGCTAATGTAGCTCTAGACAATCTGACACAAATTATTATCTTATAAATGCGCACACGCTTTCATTCAAAAGATCGTTGTGCCTGAAATCCATCCATACTTCCATCCGTTATCTAAACTGCTTATCTGAAAAGGTTGTGGGG
>JAOVYU010000001.1:32394205-32407572 GCA_025674565.1 Synodontis membranacea | reverse complement strand
ATATAAGATAAGATAAAAATATCATTGAAGCTGTGTGGAATTACTGGTTCTCATGCGCTTGCTTGGAAAAAACCTACCAGGCAATTTAATTATAAAGTGACAGTGTAGGTGGCATTGTGCTGCTGCCTTATATCTCCAGGGTCCCTGATTCAATCCTGAGCTCAGCTTCCTGTCTGTGAGCAGTTGCAGGAGATCCAGGTTCTCCTTCAGGGTTTCCTTCCATAACCATGCCAGTAGGTGACCAGGCTGCACTGAGTTACCCCCTAGACAGGAAAGCATAAAGGATCTGGATAGTTTCTGTGTATGTGTGTGTGTGTGTGTGTGTGTGTGTGTGTGTGTTTTTTTTAGAAATGCAAAGAGTATTTTTTTTTTTTTAAGAAATGTTATATATTTTAGGGATCAAGCCAGTTATTTCTGCTTTCTCTGTGAATGAATGCACTTCAACCTGCATCTGTGCTTTGAAAAAAAAAAAAAAAAAAGTGTAACGAAGAGTAAAGATGGTATACATGTTGCCATTCTGTATTGCACGTCTAGGCAAAATGAGTCCTTTAAAAATAAACACACAAACACGCAAGGTCCACTTCACCACCTCAATATTCATGAGCTTATTTTGACCAGGGCAGACAAGTTCAAAGCCTCCCGCTGTGATTGTTTTTTTGCAAGATTGTCGCAAAATTGAACATCATAATTCCTGAAACAGGGCTCCGGTTGCCTCCATTACGTCGGTCGGCCACGAATTCACCGCTCTTTGGACACAAATGCCTAATGGCCCTAACAGCCTGCGCTTCAATTTACAGCTGCGGGGAAAAAAAAAAAAAAAAGATGCATATCACAGAGGCATACTGTCTAGCGCTCGACGAACCGTTTTCTCCAAACATATACCAGAAAATGAGCTATTAAAATGCATGAGAGGGCTCTCAGTCTACTAAACGCCCTGCACAAAAGGGGGTATTTACATGAGTGTTCTAGACGACTCGTAAATTCCCTGTGAGGTGTTTGAGATGGATGACATTTAAGGGGACTACCTGTCACAGGAGTGGAGCGTAAAGTGGATGTGTGTCGAAATGTAGCCGGAATCAAATGTAGCTGGACATCTGGTGTCAGGAATTTGCCTCTTTAGGTTTGACAAGGTGTAAGGCTAATAGTTATAATAGCAACGCCTATCTCATCACATACTCACCTCATGCATTAAAATGAGAATTTCCCATTTGAGTCCTGACACTGTGTCTATAAAAATGGACCGAAGGATGTCACGGCGCTAAAAATAATCATCGTAGCCATCCTTAACCAGGCATGACTTTCTTCCACTTTCTTCCTTTTCGTGTGACTCCATGCAAGCATCAGACGTAAGCATCGGTAGGTAAGAGATGGGATTCTTTAGGTATTCTACTATTTTAAGAATCTGTTCATGTCTCGTAAGGCTGAGTGTATGATGACAAACTGGTAGCTATAAAAAATTTCTAGTGGCGTAGGAGAAAAGCATTCGCATTATCGCTGGAAATTGAATCCTGACAATATCACAGCTGGTGGCCGGGAGTCCAAGACAGTGTAACTGTCTGTGATTTCTGAGTGGGAGGAATGGCATTACTCTCCCCTGCGACTGGTACCGTGTCCTGTGATGCAGAATAAGCAGCAGTTCAAAAAAAAGATATGATGGCTAGCTTCATGTGTTTCAGAGGAAGCATGTGTTAGCCCTGATATTTCCAGTTTTTTTTTAGCTGTTGTATGATAGGGAAGAACTAGATACTAGCGTTATAGTATTCGAGTCCGGGTCTCGAGACCCCCTTTTCCGCTTACTCGGTCTCGTCTCGGAATTGAAAGCAATTCTACTTGATCAACAACAGTGAAATGAATTCGTTAATTATTAATTAGGACTGCGTTGCTTGGTGCACAATACATCACGGAGGAAAAAAGAGTGTGTAATTGTGATCACTTGTGTCGCGAGCTATATAACGGCATGAAACGTAACACTTTGTGAATACGTTGAAATTATCAACACATTCTAATGTGACAGCGTTAAAGGAGCTCGATATCAATATCAAAGACTTTTAGAACATATATATATTTTTTGCTTTTTAATTTTTGACCTTATAAAACGTTCAGGTTGGCTCGTTTCGACCTTCAGGTGTTTTAAGAGGATACAAGAGTCCATATAAAAAAGCGTAGATGTTTTATGTTATATATTCACCTACCTGTAGTGAGCTGGAGATGTAAAGGGTGCTAAACTGCCCCGTAGCCAGCAAGCACCAATCTCTCCTACAGAAATTTTACTCTAATATTAACAGGGTGATGGTAAAAAAAATAAAAATAAAAAAAATGTCTGGTCTTTTTTTCTTGACTTGGTCTCGACTTGGTCTTGCCTCCTCCAAAGTTTTGGTCTTGACTCGGTCTTGACCACCCCAAAGTCTCACAGTCTTGGTCTCGACTCAGACTCGACCCATCAAGGTCTTGGTCTTAACTCAGACTTGTTTTAAGTGGCCTCGTCCCCATCAGTACTAAATACTGGGCAGAAGTTGGAAATTACTAATATTGGGAGTAAAATCGGGAACAAAGAAACACTGGTAGCTAGGGGTAACATACATACGTAACATAACATAACACAACTTTTTAATAGTCTATCAGTAGTTTAAAAAGTAGTCGGCTAGTCATCTTTTCCATAGGTCAAGCAAAAGCCCATCCAGGATACTCACTATTTTTAGGTTATTTAGTTGGCCCAGATTGGTACAGTGGTTAACACTCTCGACTCTGGGTTCGAACCTACCAGCTGACTGGTGTGGAGTTTGCATGTTGTCCCTGTGTGAATTACTTCCCGGTGTCCTTGGTTTCCTCTGACAGTCCACACATGCAGATTAGGTAAACTGGCTACTCTAACTTGCCCGTAGGTTTGAATGTGTATGTGAATGGTTGATCGTCTCTGCAGTAGTCCTGTGATAGTTTGGCGACCTGCCCAGGGTGTACCCCAGCTTTCGCCCAAAAATCAGCTGGGATTGGCTCCAGCTTCCCCATGAACCTGAACAGATAAGCAGTATTGGTAAAGGATGACTGAATGATTAGTGCGGAGACCATCTCGGCCTCAGTAGCATCCAAATCTGGATGCCTCTGTGAGCTGACGGACTTTAAATTAGCCAAGTGGGCACTGAATGCGCTCTTTCATTGAGCTCTGGTTATGATGGAATTTACTAGGAGGATATTATTCAAATTTCATTGATTGAACAACATTTGGAGGAAATCCTTCAGGGGCAGGCATAAAGTGTATACAGAATGATATGAAAGTTCATTTGACTTGCATTTCTTTACAGTCTGCCTCACTAGATTTTGAACCAGTTGGCATGCCCACAGTGGTATGCGGCAAATATCACTAGCTGTAAGTCATAAACTGGTCAGATAAGGAAAATTCCAGGCTTCAAACATACAGTATCTTGGCTGATAGATTGCATCTGGGGTAAGTGAAAATCACATATTTCGTGTTCCTAAAGCTTTCCAAGAATTTAATAAACCACTTGAAATTTGATGCTACACCTTTAGAACATGGATCGGGGGGGTTGGATCATGTCCGGAATTGTGCAGAAAGGGATCCTGGAAAATCCTGCTCTGGGACATGCTGTTACAACAATGCAATTACTATAACAATGACTAGCATATGCGTATAATAAACGAGTAGGGAGGTGCCTGCCAAGTGAAAGTGGTGACGGAGAGCCTGATTTGGAACCGAGCCTTGGTCTTTTCCACCTTCTCCTATTAGCTGTAGTCTTTCCTCCCATCCCTGCCGCATGTATCACATCCACCCTCGCTCCTTTCAGAACCCTCTGACAACATCAATGATTAATGACAGGAAAAATAATTGAGCCAGCAAGGAGAGAGACAGAGGTCGGAAGATGACTGGCAAGCCAGAGAGAGGCTGGGGGCCTAAAGATCTATATCAGGACACACGAGGCATCGTTCAGTCATCTGCCTGTCTATTCTTTATCTATCTCTCTCTCTCTCTCTCTCTCTCTCTCTCTCTCTCTCTCTCTCTCTCTCTCTCTCTCTCTTTCCCTCACCTTCCCCAGGCATTTTTCTTTCTCTGTGGCCTTCAGGAAAAGTCACTCATTCGCAGAACCGAGCACAAGGTGCAGCCAAGGCCAGAGGGCCATGGATCAATACTTCATTTGCTGGGCGAGATTTACTTTCCTTTGCCGTATCAAACTCATCAGCTGTCGAGAAGAAAAGGAACAGGATTTGGTGGAAAACTACACACATGGCCTTTAATTTCCTAGACATATGAAAGGTTTTTAGAGGGCATGGCCCATTACGAACCCAATCATGTGCACAAGGTCAGGACCTAAATATGCTCAAAGCCCAAATCAGGTGTCTTTTTTTTTTTTTTTTTTTTTCCAAGTGTTTTTTATTTTTATTTTTTTTTAGTTCCGCAACCTTGGTTTTAATTAGAATAGCAGTAGTAAAGATATCTTCTGCACATTAAGTTAGTCTGGAGTATCATTTGGCTCGAATGGCAATTCGGGTTACAAGGAAACCACAGGTTCATATTACACATCCTAATACATTATCATTTCTGTAGTAACGACATGTGTACGTGTAATTGTTCACGTGGTGACGTTTTCTGTAAGGAGTCTCCAGTGTCAGTGCTTTGTAACAGTCAGAGGTGTTTAAAAAGCTCGGGTTGAAAGATGGAGCTCTGATAACTCTGTTGGAGTAAACCTCCATTCTGCAAACTGTAAGTCAAAAAAAAAAAAAAAAAAACAGAAAAAAGCGAAACACTGTATTGAATACTGTAATAGATTTCTACTTACATTAGTTAGCTCGCATGATCAGTCAAAGGCCTCGTGTAACATTAGCCAGTCGGCCAACATTAACACTGATTCCATGACACTAAATTTATATTATGTTAGCCTATATTATCTGAACTGACCATAGTGCTGGACTAATAAGCAATCATTGTTGTGTGATTTCGATCATTTGTTAGCTGCCATATACCGATTTCAGGTCCCCTAAGCGCTAACATTTCTAAGGAACATTTTTGTTTTTCATGACTATTAGATAACTTAAATAAGTAAATATCCTCACTGTGATTGGCTAACTTGGCCATTTCCCTTAGCCAATCAGAGTGTAGCTATTTAAATTTAAGGGGAAAAGATCTTTTCAACTAAGAATTTGATCTAAAAAAAAAAAAAAAAAAGTTTATTAATTAATCATTTATTAATAATTTTTTTTTTTTGCACTGTGATTTTAGCAAAAAGAAAATAAGTAAATAATGGCAGGTTTATGTGAAACTTATTTAGTAAGAAATATGTACATTTACAAGTTTAATTTATTGTAGTATCCTGGACATTATACCGATATGGAAAAGCTGCAGTGCATGTTTGTGCTGGAAATTCTGCCTGTAATTTAAACATGTTGATCCATGAATGATTTCTTTTCACTGATCTTTTAGAAGTGTTCGGGTTTGCACCTGAGACACTCCACACCAGAAACCCACGGATCTATGCGGTCTGGAAAATCTCACACAACCTATATCACATGACCGCAAAACTGATGAAAGCGGGTCTTTGTAGTATGTTTATGTAGGTTTATGCCAGCTGTCAGGAAGGGCTTATGTACAGGAGCCTTATGAACCAGCTTTTTATTTTAAACACTACTTGACAGAATCCTTTAAGCGTAATTTAGTGACGGTTTAAGTCAACGTTTGCGTTCACTGCTGTGTTTAAGTATACCTGGTCAAGAATGGAAAATCACAGGCGATACATAGATAGGTTGTTTTTTTTTGTCCTGTTACAGCTGCTGTGATTGTAATAGTGACGCTAGTTTCTCATGACCTTCATGTAACAACTGGTACTTTAGAAGCACAGCTGAAGTACAAGAAAAATATAATAATAATAATAATAATAATAATAATAATAATAATAATGTAACAAATTACAGATAGACTAATGGAGCAATTAAATGGCATAAAGCATATAAGACAACAACTGTGTTGCTTTAGTGTAAGTCAAAGCACATGCTAGAGTACACTTATTAATATACTTGAGAAAATACAATATCTGGGACGAGACAGGATGTAGCTTTTCAGCTTTTCAACTGATCTTTAGTGTAGGACAAAGCATGCCTTGAACAAGCATGACAGCCTTGGGTTCATCATCAAATTGAATTCAATGGCATTGATGTGCCTTAGAGGGAAATTACAAGACTATCAACCATGAAGATATGAAGTAGCATGTTACACCAGACTTTTGTTCACTATAAAAAAAAACAAAAAAAACACACACACACAACTGGCACTGGTGATATGATTTTATAAGGAACATACTCTAGTAGTTATGTTAGATGGCTAACTAGCTCTCGACAGATCTTGCTTTAGACAGATTTAACTGACTTTTATCAGCAAGCAACATTACGAACAAGTCTAATTATTCATTACTTTCCTACATTTTGCCTATTTTGAGAAGGAGGATGTCAAATCCCGCTCTCAGGGCCTTTTCTGAATGTTTGGATGCCCGGTTAGTCAGGGTCCCCAAAACTTACACCGATCACATTATTTTATATAAAAGAAGGAATCTGTGCTTCATTATCATGGATGATTGAAATGCACAGGAATAAACAATAAAATAAAATAATAAAAAAAAAAAAACAACTAAACAAGATACTATCTAGCTTTAGATACGAGGTACTAGTACTCCTAGATACTAATTACCTACTAACCGTTTCCATTTCAAGCAGAAGCAAGAAAGCAGGAGGAAAAAAAAGAAGCAAATCCAGTTAATGAGCTTGAATTTACCAGTGGTCTGGGTTCATCTCTCCTCTCGTGCTGTCGACTTCTTGTGTTTTTTCACACCGGATAGATATGAACTCTTCCTGATCACCACTGCTTCATGGTCTTCTCATGTTGATTACATTAGGTAATGAAATTAGCGGAGGAAATTGCAATTTCTGTTCTTTTCACCCCACAAGAGGGCCCCCTGCAGCTGACTGATACTGATACTGTACATGAGCATATATGTTTATACCCGAATGATCTATTAAATAATGCATTTAAAAACAAAACAACAAAAAAAAAAACAAAACATGGTGGCATACTTTTTTAAAAATTTATATATATATATATATATATTTGCAACACATTTTAGAATCATAATGGTCCAGGGGTGCTACAAGATCATTTATATCACTTACGCCAGAAATGGCCCTGATTTCAAGGTGTACATATTTGTTGGTCATGTTCACATTGATGAATGTGGACTGAAGCAATGCAACGGTAAATCAGTAAGGTAGCAAATTCCCTTTTTTTTTTTTTTTTTTTCTTTTTTGCCATCTCAAGCCCTTCATATAAATATCACTCACGTTGCTTAAAAAAGATGATCCTACTGAACCGGAAAGACAGAACCCATTTCTATAAAGCATGGGCCTCGCCTCCTTGTAGATCACTACACCCTGGAAAGAATCCCAGCAGCAAAAAAAAAAAAAGAAAAAAAAAAAAAGAAAAAAAGAAATCATTTCAGGACACCTGGTACACATTACACAGCCTCACCTCGACCTGTGATATATCACTTTATCCTTGCACTATCATAAATGATCTGTAAAGAGAGTTATGGTTGCTGAAAATGCGACGGTGTGGTGGTATGGTGCATAGATATCAGCCCCGGATTATTTCAAACAAATAAAATAAATACCACCATTACAGTCAGAGATTATTTTTATTGTGTCATAAAGCTGATTGTAATCTACACGACCATGCTGGCTAGATGCTAAATGTACCTACAAACAGCAACAACAACAAAAAACTGCATTAAGGTCAAACTGTTTAACCTTTATTGCACATTTGGTCATCAGTCTGGCAAGTACCTTTTATTTAGATGTCAATTTTGTATCATAGATGAAAATCAGCATCAGGAAATGAGCTCGGTTTTTGAACGGCTCACTGTTGTTTGCTATCGATTTCTGCTTTTTTTTTTTTTTTTTTTTTATGATGATGATTAGGGAGAGCATTACTTAATGCCTAAATTCTCTCCCCCTCTCCAGGGCTCATTTCAGCAATTGCACATGACATCATTACAGTTTCTGCCTATAATTATTGACCAAGGTCAAAGGTCATGCCATGTCCTTTACTGAGAGGTCAGACAACGTTAGGGAGGTCGAGCGAACAGCAGTGTTGCGTCATTTATGGCATGTTTTTGTCCTGTTTGCACCCGATGATCTACAGAGAGGTGAACTGATGCGTCGCTATCATTATTAAACCAACATCAATCATGGAAAAAAAAAAAAAAAAAACACACAAACAACGCGATTCACTTGTTGACCCGGTTCATGTGTTGCTTCTGAGCGCGGCTCTGCAACTAGGGCTCAGATGTGAACATTTTTTGGTGCCAGGAATTACTTATTTATATTTTCATCTCTAACCAAAGTGCATGCGTAGCAGCCTGGTCTATATTTCGCTTCTCTCAGATGAAACATTCAGGTCAGAGTAAATTATTGCTGCAATATTTTTTTTTTCTTTTTTTTTCTATGTGGCTCTTTTCCATTTTTATCAACCCCGAACTCTAGCTACTAAAAGAAATTAATAGGAGCCAAGATATTTTATAGGAATAAACTGGAGACAAGGAGTCAGAGGAAAATGTTTAACGAGGTGCACAACTTTCGTTTGGACTAGCTGCTGAAATGATTGCTATGCGTTACTTGAAAGGCAACGTTAAAAACGCTTATGGGAGTCCTTAGAGGCCAAGCATGGATATTTCTTTAATCTCATTATCTTCTCATGACCTCGACATTGCAGACTTTTATGAGATACATATAGAGGGGCCAAATCTGATGTTGATTACTAAAGCAAAAATGAAAAATGGTGTACACAGCTGGAACTTCCTGGATTGTTCTTCAGAACAAGTGCATCACTTTCCCCCGGTATATCCAGCGCTAATTTCTATACCAGTGAGCCTCTGCAGGATTTTTCTTTGATTGAATCTCACCGAAACTGGACATTTGCAGACTGGGAAAAGTCCGGGTGATTTTCTTTTTTCTAATCTTCACCTGCCCATGACGGGCTCAGATTCCTGTTCTTGATTGACAAAAACAGAACCCAATTTGATCTTCTGCTCTTGTAGCCCATCCACTCTAAGGTTCGCTGTTTTGCTCAAGTTGAGATGCTTTTCTGCTCACCATGGCTGTATAGAGTGATTATATGAGTTACTATGTCATTCCTGGCAGCTTGAACCAATCTGGCCCTTTTCCTCTGACCTCTGACCTCTTATCAGCATGGCTTTTCCGCCCACAGGACTGTCACTCATGCGGTGTTCTTTGTTTTTCACACTACTGTAGTACTTAGAGTATTGTGTACTATAAGTCTATGAAATACTCAAAAAAAAAAAAAAAAAAGCGCATCTGGCACCAACAGCTATGCCGTGGTTCGAGTGACTGAGATCACGCTTTCTGATGTTTGATGTGGACATTAAGTGAAGCTCTTCACCTGTATCTGCCATGATTGTACGGATTGCACTGCTGCCATGGGAGTGGTTGATTAAATACCTGTAATAATGTACAGGTTTTCCTACACACACTTTATATACGTAAAGTAGTAGACTTGCAGTGTAGATACAAGTTGGTTCAAGGAGGATGTCTGAAGACATGACAATGCCTGGAAATCTTTCTTTATTCGTGGAGATATTCACAGAATGAAGTTCTTATGCCCCGAACAAACAGTGTGTGTGTGTGTGTGTGTGTGTGTGTGTGTGTTTGTTCACTCTTGACCTTGATCAAGAAGGAAACTGATTCAATTCCAATCTACACTTAATGAAAAATTCACCAGCATCACAAGTGCAAGGGAAAGAAAACAATACTGTAATGCGCCGCAATCACAAACGGTGCAAGAGAAGCAGTGAACAGAGCAGGAATAGATGACAGTACTATGGAATTTATTAAAGCAATGCCCCAACAACTGCCCTTGTTCCTTTATAAGTGAGTTTTGAGAAAAGCGTGCCTTCTGTTCTTTTCTCAGTAGCAGATACTGTAAGTACACACATAAAGTAATGCGTGTTCACGTTCTGTGGATGGAACGTATAGAAATATGCGATACATAGAAACACATGGTGTATTGTTATTAAATATAATACATACTGTACATAAGGTATAAGATGTGTTAGTAACATCACCAATGACAAGGAAGTCTAATGTGGACAATGCTGATAAGGGTGGACTTACTGTTACCATCCGGATGTTATATTATTTTCCTATAATAATGATAATATGTTCCAAACTGTTTTATCCCACTTATACCACTGCAAACCTGCCAACAATTGCAAGTCTGATTAGTTGTATTTTTTTTTTATCAATTTACAGTTACGTTTATTATTGTAGTATATTTAATGTCCATAATTTGTAAACCTGTATTGTATTTAATACCCATGAAACAAGTTAAAGCCCGTAATCACAAAAAAAAAGCTAACACTGGAGACCCCTTCCGTAAACGTTAAATAAATGTCTAATTAAAGAAAGCTTCATGAATTTGACGATTATTAACCCCCTTCATTTTCTTTGCTTTTCTAAAAAGGTGTGAATGAGAAGACTATAGAAGCAATGACATATTCTATAAGGTGTACTGATAAATGTAAACCTTCTGACCAATCAGAATCAAGAATTCAACAATGGTATAAACTGTGCTATAAAAAAAATTAAAAAGTACAGCCGTACAGTATTAAATAACGATCCTAAATTCTAAATAAACCACCCAAATTCTATTCTAACTTGATTTGCACCTTATGCGTTTATACGGCACGCTCTGCAAAAAAAAACAAAAAACAACGTTCGCCAAGTTGTTTTCTTGACATGACAGAACAGGAGAAATAACGCATGGCATTTTATAGACTCTACAATGCCCGCAAGTTACTCATTACTCTTTCACATTTATCAGAAATAAGCTACGGAATTTTCCTCAGTTGCTGTTTACACAGAGTGTAAATGGAGCACCTGTGTGTTTTCTCTCCAGCTGTTATGTTATAGACACAAGCCGTGGTGCATTCTGGGGAATTGGAGTATATTGATCAGTTTCCCCAGGATGATGGATCTCTCCTCTCAATCATTACTTCGAAGGTCAATGCACGGCCATCTGTTCAATGCAGCCGATTGTACTGTACTACCCTGAAAAGGGGTTTTGTTATTTGCTGAGTCTTCTAGTTTTCCTTTCTTTTTTTTAATCCTTCGCGCTTGGTATCATCTTTAGCCGCAAGTGCATTAAATCCTATCAGGACACGAGCACACAAATATGATTTTGTCTCAAATAAAAATACTTTGCTTTTGGCAAACGGTTAAGGAAAGTATTATATATATATCCTGAATATTCTGTCTTGGGAGCCAGACTCAGACATAATGCAGATATTACATTTCCATATTGTAATAAAGATCTTTTGTCACAGTACACGTAAAGGGGATACAAAAGACCCGGGGCATGCTGTTATAGGAAAATAATCAACGATGGGGGTGGTGTGATGCAGTCTGACTCAAAGTGGGGTTAATGTTACCACACAGAGAAGGATTCTTTTCCAATAACAGCATATCCACAAATGTTTCATTCCTCGTACATGACAATAACTTCCGGTGAGTACAATTTTTGATTATTAAAGGATGACACGTTATACTCTTTATCCATTTTTAGTTATATTCAATGTTGTTGAGCAGCCACAAAACAACTTAGTACATTATCATGTATGATATATCAACACGGCTTGCATGTACGAAAGATATCTGGTTGGCATGGTTACAAGGGTTTTAGTGCTGAAACTGGAGACTCCTTCCAAAAATGTTAACAAACCCCTTCTCACAGAAAATGCCACCATATCAGTAATTAGACATTTTCGTAATAATTGTGCATTAATACAAAACGGTGATTTGCCTCGCAGCCGGAACTACTCTCAAAGCTGCTGTTATATAAAAAAAAATGAATCGACCAATCAGAATTCCCCAGCACGGTGGTATATGGCGTATAATACAATAACGTTTCTGTTCCAAGCATACTGATGTTTAGCTGAAGATCTCCGTGAACATGCGTACCGATCTAGGAAGTGGTCTTGTGATTGCAACCTTGTCAGCAGTGAGAAAGTCAAATCCTAGATCAGCACGCTTACTCTGAGGGTCTTCATGAACAACAGGCTTTGCTTTTACAGTCAGTCATCCTGGGGGGAAAAAAAATAGAATGAAAATCCTTTCAGTTTATGAATAGCTGTTCTGGCTGAAGCGCACATCAGTGTGTAAGTGATGCTCTCTTTTCTTAGCAGCACAGTGTGTGTGTGTGTGTGTGTGTGTGTGTGTGTGTGTGTGTGCGTGCGTGTGTCGGAGGAGAGAACGGATGGTGCCACACACTTTATAAAGGTTCCACACAGAAGGCATGAAACACACATTGCCGCCTGGTTGCCATGGAAGTGAAACCTTCTGTCAGTGTGTCTTCCCTGCCTCCATCACCCTGTGTTCCTCAAAGAATAGCTCTGCCATCTCTCTCTCTCTCTCTTTCACACACACACACACACACACACACACACACACACACACACACACACACACCTATGTCACACATCAACAATGACAATGACATCCCTGCGGAATGAAGTAAATGGGCGCTTGACTCAGTCGTGTGTGTGTGTGTGTGTGTCATTTGCTTTTTTATAAAGAGATGATGTAAGTCCAGTTTTTCTAATTGTCATCATTCATTAACACCCAGCTGAATCCACTGAATCCATTTTGGTTCCTGAGGCTTAATTATGCAAATAATTAATAATTAATAATAATAATAATAATAAAAAATAATAATAATGAAGATCATTATTTCAATATAGCCAAATTGAGTCAAAAATAATCACAGTGAGCCCAAATGATCTTCTACATGCCTTGACTCCTTTTAATACAGTGCAAATCTTCATGCTTATGTTTTTGGAATGAAATACTTTTTTTTATTTCCATTGCATCTTTAGGAAATGAATCAGGATTCTTTATATGGTAGCAGTTTGTCAAAGTGCAGATGGCTGTACTTCCTGCACCTTGACGTATTATCAGTGCTACTGTTGTGCTCTGTGACCCCAGTGGTAGTGTGCGCTCATTACACTACTGCTCTCTCGGGCTCCCCCTCCTTATCCTTTTCTGCCAATAGCCATGTATAGAAGGCCATAAGTGTCAGAAATGATGGGGGGGGGGAAAACCCAACGTAAAATGTTTTTCTGAAAACAATATACAGCAATGAACAATTTTAATACATTTGCATATGTCAAAGTGTAAACATAACAACCCCATAAGACAGTCTTCCTCTAAAGACAAATTTAAAAATCTATATTACAATTTACAAAAACACAGTTTCTGATTCTTCAAAATTTATTACAATAAATTATATATATATATGTATA
>JAOVYU010000001.1:32367557-32378652 GCA_025674565.1 Synodontis membranacea | reverse complement strand
ATACAGCACACACACACACTCATACAGCACACACTCACACAGCACACACACTCATATAGCACACAAGCACACTCATACAGCACACAAACACACAGCACACACACACACTCATACAGCACACACACACACTCATACAGCATGCACGCACACTCTCACGCACACACATGCTCAAACTACACATACACTCCCTCATACAGCACAGACGCGCACACACACACTCTCTTACAGCACACACACTCACACAGAACGCACACTCACTCATACAGCACACACACACAGCACACACACTCACTCATACAGCACACACACACACTCATACAGCATGCACGCACACACTCACGCACACACATGCTCAAACTACACATACACTCCCTCATACAGCACAGACGCGCACACACACACTCTCTCATACAGCACACACACTCATACAGCGTGCACACACTCATGCAGCGTGTGCACACACACACATACATCACACACACCCTCTCATACTGCACAAATACACACAGTCTCTCATACAGCACACACACTCTCATACAGTACACACACTCATACAGCGCACATACACTCATGTTGTGTGTGCACACAGACACACACACTCATACATCACACACACCCTCTCATACAGCACACATGCTCATACTACACACACTCTCATACAGCACACACACTCATACAGCACAAACGTGCACACACACACACTCATACAGCACAAACGTGCACACACACTCACATACAGCACACACACACACTCATACAGCACACACACTCATACAGCACAAACGTGCACACACACTCACATACAGCACACACACACTCATACAGCACACACACACACACACATACAGCACACACACACACTCATACAGCACACACACACTCATACAGCACACACACTCATACAGCACAAACGTGCACACACACACACACACACACGCACTCTCATACAGCACACACACTCATACACACACAGTCACACTCATACAGCACACACACACTCATACAGCACACACACTCATAGTGCACACACACACCCTCATACAGCACATATTCTGATGTACACTGTAAAAAATTGCTGTTGATTTTTACAGTAAATGATTGACAGCTTGGGTTGCCAGTAAAACACTGTAATATCTTATTGTTATCTAAAATAACACATAATCCAGCAGTGCTCATTTGGCTGATACAGGATACAGTTGGGCTGAAGGTTAAGGGTCAACCACACCAAACCATACCAGATCTGGGATTTGAACACACAACCTTTTGTACACCTTACCCAGTGAGACACCACAACAGCACTGCAGCGAGCTTGCATTGATTCAGCTTCTTCTAAAACTGAATGAAGTCCTCTAAGGATTGTATTGAATCAGTGGAAGCTGGTTTAGTCTGGTGTGACTGCTCAGTGGTTAAAGCTGTGGATCACAGATAAGATGGTCATGTGTTCAGATCCCAGAACCACCAAACCACCGAGATTGGGTCCTCGAGCAAGACTCTTCAGCGCAGTTGAATCCTGCAGCGAGCAAATGCAGTGCGTCATTTTACACCATGTAACGTTACGGTACTTTACCATAAATATGTTTTACAGTTGTTTACTCTAACATACTGTAAAACAACACACACTCTGATACAACATTCTCACTGTCATAACACACACACTAATACAGCGTACACACTCTCATACAACACACACTCTGATACAGCGTACACACTCATACAACACACACTCTGATACAGCGTACACAATGTCATACAACACACACTCTGATACAGTGTACACACTCATACGACACACACACTGATACAGCGTACACAATGTCATACAACACACACTCTGATACAGCGTACACACTCTCTTACAACACACACTCTCTCATACAGTGTACACACTCATACGACACACACTCTGATACAGCGTACACAATGTCATACAACACACACTCTGATACAGCGTACACAATGTCATACAACACACACTCTGATACAACATTCTCACTGTCATAACACACACTAATACAGCGTACACACTCTCATACAACACACACTCTGATACAGCAAACACAATGTCATACAACACACACACACTAATTCAGCGTACACACTCTCATACAACACACACACTGATACAGTGTACACACTCACAACACACACTGATACAGTGTACACACTCATACGACACACACACTGATACAGCGTACACACTCTCTTACAACACACACTCTCTCATACAGTGTACACACTCATACGACATACACTCTGATACAGTGTACACATTCATACAACACACACTCTGATACAGCGTACACACTCTCATACAATGCACAGTGTACAGTGTCATACAACACACACTCTGATACAGTGTACACATTCGTACAAAACACACTCTGATACAGTGTACACACTCATACAACACACACTCTGATACAGCGCACACAAGGTCATACAACACACACACTGATACAGCGTACACACTCTCATACAACACACACTCTCTCATACATTGTACGCACTCATATGACACACTGATACAGTGTACACACTCATACAACATACACACTGACACAGCATACACACTCTCATACAACACACACACTAATACAGCGTACAGACTCATAAAAAAAACACTCTGATACAGCATACACAATGTCATACAACACACACTCTGATACAGCGTACACACTCTCATACAACACACACTCTGATACAGCGTACACACTCTCATACAACACACACTCTGTTACAGCGTACACACTATCATATGACACACACTCTGACACAGTGTACACACACTCATACAATACACATTGAGTGATTAACAGCACATTGCTTTCACTTTCTTCATTTAAATCTCTTCATGTTTCGGGAGGGTTGATGCTCACAGGGTTATCTGTTGATCAGCGAGGACAAAGGAAGCTAAGCCGCATCAGAGAAGTTTATTGAAGTTTGTATAGGACACAAAATAGGCTTTAATAGCACTTTAGTTTTGTTGAAAGTCACAGATATAGCATTTCTCCCACAGTGTGTCTATCGGGGTTTCCTGATCATACCGTCAATCATCCTAAGGCTAATCAATTCCAACGCAGTGTCGGGTCGATCCCGTGGTCATTTAAGGCCGATTTATACTTCTGGATCGAACCTATGCCGTAGCCTGACGTGTAACTCTCCAGAAAATGTATCTGCACGTCGCAGTGATAAAACCACAACAAATGTGATTGGTCCACTTTCGGTGTATAAGCATGGATACTTCTATCATTGCCATGATGATCATGCGGCAGCCCGCGCAACTCTCATTTTGATATGAATGTGTATGAATGCGTAGGTACAGTATATTTATGAAAAAAAAAAAAAGTATTAAAAAAAAAAGTAAAAAAAAGAATTTTTGTTTTTTGTAGCAATTTTTTTTCCCCTTTCTTTCATCT
The DNA here is from genome assembly GCA_025674565.1 of Synodontis membranacea. Classification (NCBI taxonomy): domain Eukaryota; kingdom Metazoa; phylum Chordata; class Actinopteri; order Siluriformes; family Mochokidae; genus Synodontis; species Synodontis membranacea. Next base: position 32,375,236 of record JAOVYU010000001.1, on the reverse strand, counting down.
TAGAAAAGGTCTAAAAAGTTTTAAATTTGATGTTAAAAATTGTGCAGTGACCCTGGAAGTCAGAGAAGTTGAAATTCTTTCAGTGAGCATTCACCCGGTTTCTTTTTTTTTCTTTTTTTCAAAACAGCATTTTGTCGGTTATTTTCTGTTTGTTATTTCTGCAGCAAAACACAGGAGACGCATCGCTCTTCTTCTTCTGTGCATTAAATCAGTAGATGCTTCACCCTACGCAGTCGTCGACGGCATATCAACGCCATAGATCCAATGCAGAAGTATAAATTGACCTTTACTCTCTGATACCAACATCTGACACTACATGATGTAAAGCTAAAGAACAAATGACACGTCTGGAAGTTTATCAAGATTAACGATCAAAGCAAAGCAGCCTGAGAAATGATCTTGAGGAAAACATACAGCATTATCTTTCACTACAAATAACCTGAGAAAGAAATCGAACGGTGTTTAAACAGAACCTTTAACAGAGTAACCCGATCATGCAGCGATACTGGTGTGTGCGTGTGTCTGTGTGTGTGTGTGTGCATGTGCGAAAGGGAGTGCAGTTCGGTTCTGCGAGCACTGAGACACGCCATCGCAGTCCACAGATAACGCAGGCCGAACTTTACCCCCGAACATCAAGGCTTCACTCAGAGTGTCGTGTTCATATCCTGCACATCTGTAGAATAACAGATTTATGAATGGAAACTCCTCGTTTAGCTGACGCTCCTGTTCCTTCATGTCCCGCAGCTCAGCTCGTCTCAGAGGATTATGCTGTGTCAGCGGTTTACAAACCCACACATCGATTTCGCAATTCATGTAGCGTCCTCGGTACCTGCCCGCCATATGGCCGCTTTGCTCTTCTAATTAAAATGCCATATTTAACTTGTACCAGACCCTCACTGACTCCAGACTCTGCCTCCGTAACGACTGTCAGGGATTCTCTTTCTTTCTTCTCTTCTCTCTGTCTTTTAGTCTTTCTGCCTTGCGTGGTTTCTTTTCGTGTCTTTTTTTTTTTTTCTTTTTGCTTCTTTTATTCTTGCTTTCTTTATTTTTTGTATTCTTAATTCCGTTTTTTCCCCTTAATTCTACAGCACAAATATTTATGTAGTTTTTTTCTGTCTGAGCTCTTCTCTTTCTTTCTTTCTTTCTTTCTTTCTTTCTTTCTTTCTCTTGCTTGCTTGCTTTTTGCTTGTCCTCTTGTGTTTCCTGGTACTTTTTCCTTATATCCTTTTTCATTTTATGCTTTTCCTTTTGGCTTTTTTTGACCACACTGCTTTAGTTTCTTTTCCCCTTTTTTGCTTTCTTTCCTTTTTCTTTTTCCCTTTCTAACCCCTAATTCTTTTTATCTTGTTCTGTGTCCTTATTTTCATTTTTGCCTTCTCCATATTTTGCTTTTTTTCTCTTTTCCTGTTTTTCACTTTCATCTCTTACTGAATTCTCTCTCTCTCTCTCTCTCTCTCTCTCTCTCTCTCTCTCTCTCTCTCTCTCTCTCTCTCATTGTTGTTTTATTTATTCCATAGTGGATCTCTGCATTGTAAAGGTTCTGCAGTTTATACTGCCTCTCATTTTAATCTCTTCATTTTGCCTGGATGTGAGACCGCATCAGAGTGTAGGCTCTCGACTCCTCTGTTCTGTATACTGCAGAATGAGATGAACGGGTTAAGCCATCGTGTGCGTTTTCACTCTGTCTTGATCACGTCTCATCTCCACCTGCAGGAAGTCTGCCCTACGAGTTCAAAGTGGTCATCGCTGGAAACCACGAGCTGACGTTCGACAAGGACTTCATGGCCGACCTGGTCAAGCAGGACTACTACCGCTTCCCCTCGGTGTCCAAGCTGCGGCCCGAGGACTTTGATAACGTTCAGTCTCTGCTCACGAACTGCATCTACCTGCAGGACTCCGAGGTCACGATCAAAGGCTTCAGGATATACGGGGCCCCGTGGTGAGTTCCGCATCTGTTTATCTGGAATAATCACAGTCCTCCTCTTACATCAGGAGCGTCTTTAAACATTTCACACAGACCCAAGTCTCGCGCTGCTTTTATCTTTTAGTTAAATTCCTTTTTTATGTTTTATCTCTTTTTCTTTTTTTTTTTTTTTCCCCCCTCCCTCCATTTTATGGTGTATGCTTCTGTCTCTGCGATGGGCAAGGACAGACCTTTCAGCTGTGGCACTTCATCAATAACGTGATGTTTGTCCTTGGTTCAGTCCCTCAGAGAAAAAAATTGAATTAGTGCTTATTTTAACAGAAGAACTGAGTGGGAGTTATGTTTGGACTTCCTGATTATGGACTCTAAATGCGAGAGAGGAAGTTCCAATAGCTTTAAGTCCTTGGCAATTAAGTGGCTATTGAAAAGCTCCTTTACTTTTGGCTTTCGTGTTTTCTATCACATATAATAAGCTCCTGAATGGTTCTGTTTTAAATGGTTTTCTTTCATTCTCAAAGCCTTTCATATACTTTTAATGACTCGAGCTCAGAATTTTAGCTCGGCCGCTTTTTTTAAATTTTTTTTTTTTTATTCTCAAGTCCACCATGACGCAGTTAGACCCAGCAAAGCCACGCCATGCTCTGCTGACTCTTAGCTATGCTCCTGTAAGTCTCAAATAAGGCCAGCAGTTGCAGTCGTCTTTAATGGAGCTGCACAGAGCTTAACGCTTTTCTGCATCAAGGCCATTTAACATTTTGCTATGTTGGCTTTAAAGCAAAGGGCCTTTTCATTATTTCATTTAATTGTATTGCAATTTGGCTTTTTGACATTTTCTGATAGGATGCCTTGGCTAGTGCTTCTTCATTTATCACAGATGCTTAAAGAAGTCACCTCAGATGCTCTGAGAGTAATCAGGGATGTTGTAACCCAACTCTCTGCCCTTATGAGTTGGTTAGAGAACATACTGTGTCCAGAAAGGAGGATGCAAACTTCTGAAGTGAAGTTTTCTTAGCCTACGGTATTTGCCATTTTTTGTTACTTGTGTTAATATACAATGAAATATGAGGTCTTATACGGTAAGTAAAAAAAAAAAAAAAAAAGCATTTCTCCTCGCTTTGGTTTAGTCCGAAGGGTGTACATACTTTTGGACTAATCTCTACCAGTGTTACAGTTTAAATCTTTCACCGTATGATCAGCTAATTTGACATCGCAGAATTAATCATCGATTTAAAAACACACAAACAGGTTGAGAAAATCAAATACAAAAATGATGTCTCTTTGCACATCCTTATATTTTATAAACTAAACACAAATGGAAAGGAACAGATCAAATCCTCAGATTGTTTTTCTGTCTCAAAACAGATCCGACCACGTCTCTCCACGGGTCGCAGCGAAAACTTTTACCAAGTTCCCTTTTTAATTTTTATGATTTGGATTTTGTCTTGTATAAGAAGGATGGCTTGTGCTGTAGTTGGAGTTAAAGACTGAACAAGTCAGTGATGAGAAGATCCGAGTGCAGTGAAGTCAGATGTTTAAAAAAAAGCACAGGGCGATGAGATGATGTAATCAAATATCAGCAGAGCCAAACAGGTAATCGGTACTGATCGCTGACAGGCGAGAATGTCGCACATTTTGGAAAGAGAACGGAGTGTGTGCGGTTTTAAACAGTTTGGGAAATAGGCTACTGTTTCCCAGATATCTACATTTCACATCATCTAACAGCAGCTGACCAAAAATATTCCGAGTTAGTGTAACATTAGGCATCAAATAAATGAACAAAAGCAACAGGCAACATAAATATAATGAAAGAAAAAGCTAGACGGAATTTTACAAAATAGGTCCAGTAGAATAAATCGAACTAAAATAGAGAAATTGAAAATTATTTAAATGTACTGCTTCATCAGCCTCTTTTCATTTCTTTTCTTTTCTTTTCTTTTTTTTTTTTTCCTGTTGTGTCTTTTTGTATAGCGAACAAGAACGAGGATGTATTTTTAGTTATCATTTATTTATCCTTGCTACAATTTTTTTAGATGATATACTGTAAGATAAGGAATTTGTTGGCCATTTGTTCTCCGGCGTTCTTTAACCTGCTAGTTAAAAGTTCAAGTCCCCACCGTTTAAGAATCAGAAGCCTTGAATTTCTTTTATTGAAATAATTGTCCTTTTGGGGAAAAGAAAAAGAAAAAAAAACACACACAAGTTGAGGTCCTTATCCTTTAATGTTCTTTATTGCTAAGAAATGTGTCTGAAAGCAAGCAGTGCTGGCGGTAAGAACTCATTTAAGAGGCAGCCTCTCTGAGCTGAGGTTAAAGTGGAGACCTTCAGCCGATACGCAGTTATTCAATTTAATTCAACAGGACAGAGTGACGGTGTATGGACTCGCACACGTGAGCGCCCACGACGTTATATCCTTTAGTTAAGCAGTTGTCTGTCGGCAGGTATTGGGTTTTTGAGGCTCACCTTCGTATGGCGTCTCAAGGCTGTGGGAGATGATTGTGGTTTGGATGAAAAGACCAAGGACGGGAACGATGGAGACAAGAGCGATAGCAACCTGGAGAATTCGTTTACGTTTATGGGCAGTCTCAATCGCAGGGCAAAGCAAATCGAATGCTTGTGTCTGTGGGGAACCCTCTACTTACAAAACGCTACATTTTAAGGTTTCGTTTTTTCGTTCCTCTCTGTGATTACGCTTGTTTTCAGAGCATCTCTTTGCTAATCCGACTCTGTGCCATCGGTACAGTTCATCATAAACGTGGTTTTTTGGGGCAGGGTCTGTGCCCAGACAATTTTGTTATTTTCTAAAAATGCTATGAGAGAGTACTTGCAGCGAGCAGTACCCGAGACCACAAGCAGAGAAGGAGCAAGATCTTTCACTGAAAACCAAATATCTTTGGCTCTCTGGCTGCTGAGAGGAAATACGATTCTTGTTTCAGAGTAGTCAGGAGCAGCCGTGTGGGGTCGAGGGAGGGAGGGGGGGGGACTCTTTCGGTACTGCTTTTTCCCAGCCTCTCCCGCAGGAAGTGGCCTTTGTTCCTGAACATCCTGCCTCTTTGTTGGGATTGTGGATCAGACGTTTGGGCTGACCCAGGCTGTGCTGACCTTCCTGACCCTGGGGCCCCAACAAGCACCGAGGTCATTTCCACTGCCTCATTCTTCTCAGCACAAAGAGCTCAGCCAGGCTCGACTCTCTCAGCGATGCTTGTCTGTGTTGTGGGGCCAACAGATACACAAGCTCTACTTAAAAAAAAAAAAAAAAAAAGATTATTTATCATGCTTTCATATCATGGTGGTTCTGACCTTTTTCTGCTTCTGACCCAGACAAGGCTGATGATTATTCAAACAACATTGTTCCAGATATCTTCAACATCCCACACGTTTTTTTTTTTTCTCTCCCCTAAGGCAACTCGCACTTACTAGATGACTTACAAGATGACACAGACTAGCGTATGTTCCTCAACATTATGCTGCGTGTGATGTACAGCTAATATATTTTCCCACAGGCAACGCCTGTGATTGGCTCGACTGAGGAAAAAGCTTTACACCCTGCTTTTGCAAATCAAAGACTCTCTCCGCTAATCCTCTTAGAGAAGTAGACAGCAGTCATGTGACCTAGGTTCGCTTCGAGTGCAAGCTCTGTATAGCAAAGCCACAAGTGAGATATTTTGGGGGGGGGGGGGGGTTGTCATTGGTGTTGCCGTGGAAACCATAGTATGGCTTTGTCCCCTGGAGTCATGTTTGTTACGTTACGTGTGCCAGCGAAGGATCTAGGATATCGACAAACAAATGACTCTGGCTCTCTTTGTTGGATTTTGAGTTTGCTCCGGTGGAAAGTAAGACGCATTGTATCAGTATTTTATTGCTAATAGTTTGGATGCCTTGGAATGGACTGGCGATCAATTCAGGGTGTTTCCCGGCTTGCAACCAGTGTTGATCACATAGAACAACTTGGAACAAATAATAGCTTGGAATTCGTGCATTTATATGGTCTTTTACTAGAAAGTGGCTGTGCAAGTCGTTAGGACGGTTACGATTTTAAGCAACGCTATATCCCTGTAGCCTTCTCAGTACACCAACAATTATTCCTGCCCCCAGCACCATCCTCATGAGTCCCTATGTCTTCCATACGCGAGTAATGAGAATGTACTATTGTATTGTGTTTATTTGGAATTCAGATGGACCACAGCCTGTTGTGAAATGAACAAATCCATCAATCTTTGTTCCTATGCCAGTAATTGGCTCTACTGGGTACTTTCGGAAGCTGTCATTGTTTTTTGAACAATTGTTATTGGTTTCTGAACCCAGCGGTAACACTGGTGTTCACATCCTTTACACTGCTTCTTTTATGCATGCCTTAATCTAGCAGACAGTCAGTCGTGAACAACATTTGAAGAGGTTATAAATCCACATTCGGAATGGCTGTAAACCAAATAGCTGCCTACATAAGCTGCAGGCATTATGCATAATTTAACGAAGGCAGCCTTACATGAATACCTGGCTTAAGCTTTAATTCAGAGGGCTGTGTGTGCCTGACAGGTATCCAGATAAACGATCCCCCCTTTCGAAGGTTCCTTGCTTGCAACCCAACTCGGGTTTATTGGATAGTAAATCGTGTGAAACAGTGATTTAAGTATTGCTACAGTATTGGACAGGGTCTGGCTTAGGATGTGGATGCAGTAGAGTTCTGCTGTGGTTCCAAGCCCTGATTAGGAAAAGGATATGCATCATTAGGTCTGATCAGTGTCTGAGTGGCTGCAGAGCAGATTGGATCTGGCTTTTCAAGTTTGATTAGGTTTGTGTTTTCTGGATCACGGAGATGAGAAAAGGGAAGAATCCAGAGCTATTCTTCCTGCATGCTGTGCGCTGAGAGTTCTTTGGGGTTTTACATGAGCAGATTATTACCCTGTATTTTTATTTAATATGTGTATGAAAGTAAACTGTTAGCAAAAATATAGTATTGCATTTGAACAATGCAGTCTTCGGGACTCGCTTTCCCAGCACTGTGAATTATGAAGTGACTTCCAGTCCACCTCCCAACCCCCTCTCTGGCACAGCCATTTGTCAGGTGTTATCACCTTGGTTATTTTCAGACCTATGAGTGAGGGCTTGGCCTTTATTTTCAGGCAATACATTATTACCTGTATTGCTAGTAGTTTTTCAACTGAATCAGACCTTTTCTAGGGACCTTTTTAAGGGTGTATATAATACATTTGGCAAAAAAAAAAAAAAAAAAAGGTTGATCCTGAAACCATCTGCTGACAGACGGAGTATGTTAGATATTGCAACCATGCAGGTAGAATTACACCGAATTCTGCTATATTATTTTTTTCTGTGGCTAGACATCACTGTAGAACTCTAGCACCTGGTGCGGAGACCTAACTGGCTAGGGTCAGAGCTGAAAGACCTGAGAGTAAATTAAAACATAATTATAAAGTTGAGTGGGGAACCTGGCAAGAAATCCTGAGGGGTCAATCACAGCCAGAAGGGATGGATCTCAACAAACAAATCAGGAAGTCACTTTGTTTACTAGCATTTCCTTATAGAAATTTCACATTTACCAGAGACCAGAGTTGAGAGAGGCTCTGCTATTTAAATTGCCCAGATTCAGAGGACTACTCCAGAATTCAAGATCTGCAGAAACAGCACAGCTTTTGGAGACAAGGGAATGGATTGGGCTTCATGAGTCCCCTGTCAACAGACCCATGGCTTTTTGAGTTGGGGGCCCAGCCTTTGGCTTTTTGAGTTGGGGGCCCAGCCT
>JAOVYU010000001.1:32347308-32367457 GCA_025674565.1 Synodontis membranacea | reverse complement strand
TTGAGTTGGGGGCCCAGCCTCTGGCTTCTTGAGTTGGGGGCCCAGCCTCTGGCTTCTTGAGTTGGGGGCCCAGCCTCGGGCTTATTGAGTTGGGGGCCCAGCCTCGGGCTTATTGAGTTGGGGGCCCAGCCTCGGGCTTCTTGAGTTGGGGGCCCAGCCTCGGGCTTCTTGAGTTGGGGGGCCAACCCATGGCTTCTTGAGTTGGGGGGCCAACCCATGGCTTCTTGAGTTGGGGGCCCAGCCTCTGGCTTCTAGACCAATAGGACCGGACCGTTCTTCTAAGCCAGCAGGACTGGCCAGCAATCAGAGGACCACTTCAGGCTGGTAGACCTGTAGGACCTTGGGATTCACAATCAGAGGTCTGGGCTTAATAGCAAGTTAGAGAACTAGCCCTAGCTTTTGGAATAGCAGAATTGTGTAAAATTCTTCGATAGTCCCATCTTCTAGACTGGGAATGGCTTAAATTTTCCTGCTCAACTTGTGCAGTTTCAGATGGCTATGAAAGTCAGAGATTAACCAAGGCAAGCTTTTTTCCCCCCAGATACAATATCGACAATTTTTTTCCCCCCCAGATACAATATCTACAAAATCGAACTAGAATGGCGATTGATGGGAGAAAGAGGAGTCATTTAGCAGAGAGTTTTGAATTGATTTGTAAGATTGTTGGTTCTCGATATTAAAAATTTGTCCTCATTTATGGATGGACCTGAAAAAAGTTTGTGCTTCATGAATAAATATTATAATTTAAAAGCAGTCTAAATTTAGTTAAAGCATTCATTAAGCCATTAAAGAATGAACAAGCTCACCAGGACCTAGGGGAAACTTGGACCACTAACCCTGTGCAGAATCGGTGTGGACAGGAAATCCCACAGCCCTCTCATTTCCTCTCTGTTCCTTTCTCCCTTGTTCTCGTTTTGTCCACGCTCTCTTGCTCTACCGCTCACCCTAAAATGATCCTGTGACCAGTCTCTGTTCATCTTCTCCAGTATCACTTTTGACATTGTCTGTCTTTATCTTTCTTTCTCTCTCATTACTCTCACCCATTTTCTCTTCCTCTCTTTTTTCTGCCAGGTCAGATAAATATTTCACTGAACTTTTTGTCTCTGAGAGGCTGCAGGGGCTGACTCGGATGATGTCTAGAAGCTGTAGAAGTTCTAGGTTGCTGCTCTGCTTCATAAATAACCTGAAGGGCCCAGCCTATTTGTGTGCGTGTGTGTGCGTGTGTGTGCGTGTGTGTGCGTGTGTGTGCGTGTGTGGCTGGGTCAGTGAGAGTTCACTAACCTGAAGTGCTGAGGTAGCCAAAACACACAATTGCTCTGTGAAGGCTCACCGACTGACAGGTTTGACTTCATTCTTTCTTCGTTATGTCTGTATGTTTGGAAAATTCAGATGAAAATTAATGCATGCACGGGTTACAGATTAAAAAAAAAAGGCAGTGCAAAAATCCGATGGAATTCACAGACCGCATATTGTTTTGAATCAGTGCCATTTTATAGATTTAATGAATTCTGCACTGCTTCAAATGTGCATTTTGTACATTACTACAGTTTCTCATTGCTGCCCTGTAGCCGTGGCTCCTACAGGCTCTTCTAGGTCAGATTTCTATTTATTTTGAGTTGAGGATCAGATAAGACAAGCTTGGTCTTCTGGCTGAACCAGCAGTTTCTTCTTGCTTTTGACATGGCACATCAGTGCCTGTTTTTGATCCTCCTGCTGCTCGACTGGCAGGAACTAAATATCCCTAAAGTCTAGTAAGGAGTAATTTTGTATGATATAGAGCACCGGCTCAAAGCAGCTGCTCACCTTTATTTACTCTCACATCCATCACATACACACACATTCTTTCCCTGCTATCATTAAAGAGGTTTGCCTTGGCCTGCTCTGTGCATTACAGACCGCCTATAGCAAACCTTAAAGCCCCCCCCAAAATAATTTCATACCATTTACACATTGGAAGGAAAAAAAAAAATGCATTTTAATGTCTAAGGTCCCATGTTTCTAAACCTTTTGGCCAAATGACCCTTGATGTACAAAAATGGGTCAGAATAAATGCATACCATTAATGGCACTGCATATTTTTGCATATCTTTAAAATTGTGTATCAATTTTCAAGCTAAAAATGAACTGTCTGTGCCTCAAATGCTATTGAATTGGACGTATAACGTGTTTAACTTTTAAACTCCAGTAGTGAAAGTATCGTACAGTGAAAAGGAAGCAGTTGAAAAATTGAAGATGGCCGATTAACACCAGCAAGTGATAATGTTCGTGTAGCGATCAATACTGCTGTTTTTTCAATGCTGCATTTAATTTTTTGTTTTTTATTCCAATGAGAAATGGTAGTAGCTGTAGGTAGCTAGTTAAACTGAAATTTATCAATGCACTAATCAGTGTTAAAATTGGTTGCTGGGTTTGCACGTTATTGCTCCTACTAGCTTCATTTGGCAGATCAGCAAATCAAGCACCAACGATCTCCGCAGTTTCCATCCAAGCTTTCTTTTTCTTCATGTTTCTGGGGACATGCAATGAGAGGTTGCATGTGACCAGATGAGATTTTCAAGCTGTCAGATCCTCTTCTATTTCTTGACTTGAAATGGGACCCAAAGATTTTTACACGGACTGCTCTTATGACATTCGTCTTATGCGAACATGATCACGTATGACTGCTAGATTATTCGAATTTAATCGGCTAAAAAGAGATTGATTTGTATTTAGTGGCGTTTGGGCAGTCGATTGAATGTACGTAGTTGTATTAGCTGATTGTCCAGTTTGTTGTGCTTCAGTCGGAGCAGGGGGTCTGGAGCTGACCCAGCCTGAGCTGATGAAGGACGCCTGTTTAGGCAGCGCATGTTGATGGAGCCGGCGCTCTGCTCTCGCCGCTTATCTGACGGGCGGGTTTGTTTTAGTGAGCGATCGCAGTCTGACAGCTCTTCCTGGACGTGGACTCATGCGAGCCACACAACCTGCCACAAACCGCAAGCTGGCAAACAGGGATTTCGGGATGTTTTTTTTTTCCCCTCTTTCTCAGCTTGTATTTATAGAGCTCTATTGTTTCTTGTGTATACAGGCAGGCGACCGGGGTAACTGGGAGAAAGAGTGCTTAAAAGACAGTACATCCAGTATAAGCTGCAAATCAGCCCTTTAGGGAATATTTCAGTGTCATCATCATCATGCACCAATTTAATTAAAAAAAAAAAAAAAAAAAGAGTGTGTACGTGTTGTGTAGTGTGTAGCGTTTAACGTCTGTGTGCTGTTGTAATTTGGGGGGGGGGGGGTATTCTTTTCCTTCTTCCAGAAGGCTAGTGTGTGTTTGTGTGGACGCATTAATAAAATCCATACAGTAATCCTTCTCTAAAGGTGAACAGAGGCCTGACACAGTAAATCGCTCGAGGCTTGCTCTTCTTTTTCCGTAATTGGCACTCTGCTCCCGGATTCTAACCCGATTCTCATAATGTAATTCAAGAGAAGAAGAAAATGCGCGGCTGCTCAAGTCCCTCAGTTCCTCCAGTGCTTGCTCAGCGTAATTTATTAAGCACAGACCTCAGTCAGGTCTTGTGGTCTTCAGGAGACTGCCCTCCACACACATACACATACACACGCACACACACACACACACACACACACACACACACACCACCCACACATTCTGTTAAAACCCCGCTGAGACCCGACGCCCTGAGGTCACGGTGCTCCACGTGCGCTAAAACATGCACATCAACAGATTGTCTCAGGCAGCATCACTGAGCCGATACAATACACAAACTGTGGCGGAATCCCTTTACGGAAGCAAACCATTCGCATCCGAGGGTGTGTTGACGTTGCGTTCATTCCCTTTTCATTTCAAAATTAAAATATCGAAAGCAAGGAATCAGCTTTTTGCTTTATTTTATTTATTTATTTTTTTAAATAATAAGGTGATTTATTTCTGTGCTTATATTTATTTTAAGAAATTAGTTTCTCCTTATTTTTGCCACCTCTAAAAAGATTTCGAATCTTGTTATCATCATGGAGCTCCTTCGAGACTAATCAGCACTTACTAATGTGTCCGGTCGCCTCGTACGTTGGTTGTTTAGCTGTAAATATCAAAGACGGTGTTGATGAATCTTCATCGATAATTAGTGTAATGTTTCTGATTGTGTGCTCAGTGATAAATTCCTGATTACGAAATGAACAAGACTGTTTCCCCTCAAACGGGACGACTGCATAATAATCACATTGATTGCGGTTTGTGCTTTTTTTTTTTTTAATGCTAATTATTAATTATGCCAGATGAATCTGTATAAATAAATACGTTAAGAAATGCCCAGGTCAGACAATTAAACATCTAAATGGGGATCTCGTAACTGAGGATGATTAATAGCATTTATCGTGCATGAAAATTTTTACAGTTTTGGCGTTATGATTAAATATTTCATACAAATGAGCTTCAAACTTTTAGCTGTTATCAGAGTGGTAGATCTGTCCACCGTCAGAATGAAAATGAGTACAAGATTGCACGAACGTGGAGAACTTGGGGTCTGTTTTTCTTCTTCTTTTTTTTTTTTCTTTTTTCTTTTTGCCCTGGCAGTGCCCTTTCTTTGCTCCCAGCACAAAAAAAAACAGGTCCTAAATTCTCTAATTCTGGCCAATCTGAAGACGAATCACATTACAAAAAGCATTTTTATATACCTCCGCATTCCTTCATTATGAACATCGTCTCCGCGTACTTTAGAAAGCTTAGCTAAAATGATGGAAGGAAATCCCATCCTGGCATTGGCAGCGGCTCTCAGCATGGAGATTGATAGTCCTTTGAAAAGAAGAGTCTGGGTGCATGAGATAAACCAACGAAGAAAGCAAGAAAGCAGACAGTGTTGATATTGTAAGCCCCGCCCCTTCTTCATATTGATTGGTCGGTGAGAAGTGACATTGACGAGCTCGGCGGTGTTTCAGAAGTAGAACCGATTTCACCTGAAAGTGCTCTGAAAGCTCTGGAGCGATGTGGAGCTGAAAGCCGCGGGTCTTTTTTGCCGAGGATGTTGAGTGCTATCAAAGCTGAACGTCCGAGGATTTGTGTAGACAATGTACAAATCCAGCAAAAAAAAACGTGTTTGGTATAAACAGGTCCTTAAATGTTTGCTATTCTTATTCCACGTGACGGAATTTCCCCAGGTGCTCAACTTGCGCCTGCTTTTAAACGGACAAGCACCGGGAGTGACCTGTATTCTGACGCGTTCTTGATGACGAAATCGCGTAAGCAATCAAACACGGGATAATGAAGTTACCGTTACCATCCCAAGGGTTTCCTGCAACAGCTGGGGTATAAATGCAGCGTGTATTGCACCGATCACGGTGTGTTGTGTATGTACAGTCATGCGAGTTTTAGAACTCAGTAGTTTTCTGGTCTTTGAACTCAAGAGTTAACATCAAGACTAGCCTGTGGCAGGCTGTGCACTAAGAGCTCCGCTTATTCCTGCCTCGGCGTTATATTTATCTTCATCTGTCACTCAGCATTACTTCCCAGCATGGGACCCTGACCTTTAACCCAGCCAACCTCATCCAACCCCCACCCGTGCCCCGACCTCATCCAAACAGCCTGTCAGCGTCGTCTGGCCTGGATCAGCCGGGGTCTGAACTGGGTTAGCAGTGTTGGTGTGGCCTGTCGGTGGCGCCGTTCCCCAGGGCAAATAAAAACGGGCATTAACAAGCTGCAGCTCGGGAGTGCTGACAGCATGATCAATCGGCCGCCTCTGACTGTGACCTCTGCTCCAGGGTCGCTGCTCGGGAGATAACCTCTGCTCCGGCAGACAGTGGCCGTGGCCTTGATATCTGATAGTGCAGACACTTATATATAACGTTTTCCTTTGGGTTTTCAGCTCCGGCCTCGGTGTTGCACATACCTGGTGTAGAAACATTGATTGATGTACTTAGGTGTGGTATTTATAACGTGTGTGTGTGTGTGTGTGTGTGTGTGTGTGTGTGTGTGTGTGTGTTTCCTCAGGACACCCTGGTTTAATGGATGGGGCTTTAACTTGCCTCGTGGTCAGTCTCTGCTGGACAAGTGGAACCAGATCCCTGAGGACATCGACATCCTCATGACTCACGGGCCTCCTTTGGGTAAAGTCTTCAGCAGTGTGTGTGTGTGTGTGTGTGTGTGTGTGTGTGTGTGTCACCATTACAAAGATAACACGTTTGTTTCAGTAAGTAAAGACATTTGTCCGATTGTCTCTCAATCCTAAAAATAAACCAGGAAAAAAAAAAAAATCTGGGAAAATTTCTTTCTCAAGGTTAAACTACTTTGAGGCTTTTTCCCTCCCACATTAAACCCATAAAAAAAAAAAAAAAAAAAGATTCCATTTATCTAGATACCTGCAGACACTGTGTGTGTAAACACTAAATGTTTTGGTTTCATTGTTTATGATTAGTGTGGGGTTAGAAATGAGGGTTAATGTTGCATGTGTAGAATTATAGAAAGGGGTAAGGTCATCAGGTCATGGTGATGGTTATTGTCATGCTTGTGTGTGTGTGTGTGTGTGTGTGAGAGTGTGTGTGCATGTGTGTAGCCCTCTGGGAGCACTGAATGGCCCCGTAATGAAAAGAATACATGATGATTCTGACCTTGGAGACATTTGGCTAGTTCTCATAAAAGACTGCCTTAGCGTCATATTTATACTCAATTAAATTTTATTTTGGTTTGCACTGAAGCCGTTTAAAAGGGAGCAGGAATAAAAAAATAAAATAAATAAAATAAAAGCACACAGTAGGTAGATAATCCTCTGGCACATTGGGCTAGTATCTAAGCTATTAGCTGTTTGTTTGCAGCTGTATTTTAACCACTGGTTGTTAACAGGACCTGTGTAATTAAGGTAAATCTCACTGTTGTGAAAGCACACGGTGTTCCCGCTGCAGACGCACTGAGGATACGCGTGATCGGCTCAGGCACGTGGTCACGTTGTCTTGGTCGTATCACTCAGCTCGGATACTGTATTTGAGACTAACCGAGATGAATGAAGTGGGCCGGATTACATTAGCGTGGACGGTGTTTTTATTGCCTCTGTGCTGTTGGCTTCAGGGTTCAGAGACTGGGTGCCTAAGGAGCTGCAGAGAGTGGGCTGTGTGGAGTTACTTAACACGGTACAGAGGCGGGTCCGGCCCAAACTCCACGTCTATGGTGGGATCCATGAAGGTGAGACCCAAAATACACGCTTTATGCTTTACGACGTAGAGCGTGGGTTATTCCACTTACATAACAGCGATTATAGACTTTCACTACGACACATCATACATTTTAACAGGTTGTAGTTAGATCCCAGTTCCTTCCGGTTATCTCTTACTTCATGGCAACGGTAAACAGTCGTTCCTTCACCTGCACCTCTGTTTCTCTCTCTCTTGCTCAAAAACCCCCGAATGTCATTTTTTAACAAAATCCAGAAAGCATAAACTCCTCTGTCTTTACAAAACACTTAAGGAGACTTCTTCCTTAAAGGTCACATAAATGGCTCAGAAGAACGAAACTCACCACGTTAACAATGTAAAACGGCACGTTTTTTAATCCCTGTTTGTTATCAATGCCTGTGTATGAGCCGTCACTATAACAATAACATTAAAACTAATGCATCGGTTTAAACCTAACGTTCACGCTACAGCCAGAAGTACTGTTGTACAGAAATAATACACTCCTTCTGACTTTCAGATTTGAGATTTGGAGTGGTGGAGTAGAGTGGTGAAATAAGTCATTTATACTTTAGCAACCATTTCTAAAACGTTTCTAAAGACGAATGAATAAATAAACTGGAAGTGCACTCCTAGAGCGCAGACCTCCTCTAAGAAACAGAGTTGGACCTGCTGTGATGTGCAAATCTGTAACCGCATCCACTTTATATGCCTGGATATTTTTTTATTTATTTTTTTTTTTTTTTTGGCAGATGGCGTCTTCTTCCAGTATATTAGGGTGGTGCATAAGTTTGTGGCCTTTTGGAAAAGATTTTATTTGCAATTTTCTAAAGTAAGACGTAGAGTTAGTCTCCAAAGTGAGCATCGTTAGATTCTGTGAGTTTCTTCCTTTTATCTGGCGGTCTAATTTTGTAAATCCTCTAATTAAATGTTGGACAGAGAGTGCATCTGATGATGCTATGTCCAGTGAGTAGGCTGGATGCAGTAAACTTCCCATCCAAGGCTTAAAATGGAGTCTTTCCTCACTTTCTGCGAATGGCCACTGGATGACCGCAGAGCATTGATTTTTCACTTAATTTGATCAGGTGATCACCATACCGCTGGCGTTTGGCAGTTTCTCCAGGATGGAGCAGCTCGTAGTTCACCTGTAATGCACCTGTTAAGCCATTGAGTGATAATACTCTCTGAAAGCGCATGTGGAACCAAATACCAACTGTCAGAATCTTTCCCATTGCATTCAGACGCCTTCGAAAGTAAAACGATCCATATTTGAGCGTCTTGCCGGCTCTCGAGTCGATTGCGTCGCATCTTCGTCCAGCATTTTCTGCGTCTCCTCGACATCTGTTTCCTATGGTCTACCACTTCTTGGCTTATCATCTATCTCGAATTCACCTTTTCGAAACAGCGAAATAGTTCTTGACCACAGAAATGCAGGTTGCAGCATCGCCATAAACTTTTCCGTTGAGTTTTTTTTTTTTTTTTTTTATTAACTATTGAATAAGTAAAGAAGGCAATGACGAATATGAATCTTGCTGGGCTCCCTGCTTGACTGATAAACTACCTAAAACACTTGAGTTTACAAGGAGTTTTGATAAATATTTAAAGATATTTACTAGGCCAAGGTCTTACACAAAACACTGGTATTTCTACTTTGGCTATGTTTTGTCACTATTGAACTTTACTGCCATGAACTGGATTTCAAGATGTATGGCACTGACGAATGGCAAAAAGCGGTATGACCTGTGACTCGCATCCATTCCAGAATTTAATGGGTTCTTCCTTGGCCCGTGCTTGCTACACCCTGATATGGAAATCAGTTTGGTAGGTCTTGCTCAGTTGGTTTTGCAGTCAGGCAGACAAACCTCACTGAAAATGATAATAAAATCTAATCAACGTGGCCTTGGATGGTCTTGCAAGCTCCATATCTAACTGCCGGAGAGAGAGAGAGAGAGAGAGAGAGAGAGAGAGAGAGAAAAACACCATTTCTACCAATTTTTGTTATTTAATAATAATATAAATATCTAGTATAAAACATATCAAACATTTACTAATTTTTTGGGATTTGTTCCAGATGTGAATAAGACATCATATCGTATCTGTGACCTCTACGTTAGACCTTTCTGATCGTTCTGTCTCTCATCATACAGGTTATGGCCTGATGACCGATGGATATACAACGTTCATCAACTCGTCTACGTGTACAGTCAGTTTCCAGCCCACCAATCCACCCATCGTATTCGACCTTCCCAACCCAGGAAGCTCGTGAAATTCCTTCTATAATTCCCTTCCTTTTTTTTTTCTACTCTCCAACTCTTCTTATCTTTAAAGTAATGGTCTTTTGTACTGCTTGTATTTAAAAAAAAAAAAAAAAAGAAAAAAAAAAAAAAAAAGAATGCATGGATATGTAATATTTTTTAAAAATAATAATAATAATATGCCATTTAAAGAATGATTTGCTGGAAGAAAAAAAAAAAAAAGAAAAATGGTAAATTCTTATTTATGGTTCCATTTGTATTGGTTGCCTTGTTAAATTTGTTTTAGTCTGTATCTGAAGTGCATTATAAGGTACCAGAAGAGGCATTATAAGGTACCTTAAGAGTATTAAAGAACAAAAATTTCAGTCTGGGTTTTTTTTTTTTTTTTTTTTTTTTGAGCTGTGATAAAACTTTGATTAAAGTAACTTCATCAAACCGTTCTTCAACCCAAGACAATTTATTTCAACTGTAATATTCAGGAAAAAAATGGCTGAAATTTCACGAGGTACTTGCAGAATATCGGTTATATGTCCGCTACAAATTTCTTTCACTCCTGATATGTTTCATTTGTGACAACGCTGCCTAGGTGGGGAGGTCCCAAAATTCGCAAAATGTCAAAACCCTGTCGGACGGATAAAAAAAGTATATACAGTATTGTGAAAATCTACCAAACCATCATAAAAGTTTTAACAATTGCTGTGATATTTAAAAAAAAAAAAAAAAAAAAATCCCAAAACGGTAATAATATTGGCACCTGATGAGGTTTGTGCTGTTTAAATTTTGATGGCGCTTTTTGTATTTTGTTCCTGCCTCGCCTGTGGTTTCTTTAAGCTGAGACTGAGGGTCTGTTCTACAAGCTCGATGAAAATGTACATATTTTTTTTTTTTAATCAAGCCAAACCTAAATGTCGCTTCAACAAGGAGCTGGGGAAAAAAAAAAAAACAAGTCTTTGCAGCTGCTTTGAGCCCATGCTTATTATTATGGTTATGGTTTACTTTGTCATCTCCACCTGGTGGATCGTGTTGTGTTTGTTGTATGTCACGCAGACAGGACAAAAAAAATATATATATATTGCCATGATGTCATTGGTGCCATTTGTAAATGCCTTGTTTCTATGTTCATGAGACTTTTTCTTAATTCATCGTGTCATTTAGCTGACTTTATATGCAAATAAAAACTGCAAGATTTTTATCTCATGATTGTCAGCTTTCATTGTCACAGATCACAAGGACATTCTGACATTTTGCTCCCATGCCTTTGCACAAGACCTGCAAAGCTTAATAAAGTTGCAAATGTGTAAGGAAAGCGTATAGCTGCCCGTTTAGCGTCATACAAACTGGGAGGAAACTCATCCCATGTTCTTCCATGTGTTTATTAGTTTGAATGAAAGTTGAAGCTCTGGAATCTGTATAGATGAGGATGTGAAAGAGCTAATGGCTAAAGAATTAAAGCGCCGCTGCATCAGGAAAATGTTGAACACTGTGTGTGGGGGGGTGGGGATCAAGTTTCATTACAAAATCAATCTTGGACACCGTTTATGATCATGTATTTATTTTGAAAATGAAAATATGAGCCTCTTGGGGTGGATGTGTACTTTAATTTCATTCTAATTTTCAACGCATGGAAAAACTTTCCTCTGTGCACAAAATATTTGTGTGTATGTTTTGCTGCATGCGTCACTTAACGTTCATTTAAAATCCTAAAGATTTTTCTTGTAGATGGAAACATTTATGGGCGTTTTGTCACAGCGCCAGCATTTAGCATCACCTCCGATTGATCAAGTCCATTAATTACCCATCAGTGGCTGGATTTAATCTGCCCAGTCGACGCGAGCGACCGTGACCTCTCGCGTTCTCCTGACAGCTGCTATTGATTGTGGGAAATTTGTCAGCTCAAGGAGCGAGACGTCGGGGGTCTTGACCCGGTGTGTCCATGGCGACGGATGGAGACTTGCTTGATCACTAGCTGCAGTGATTCATTGCTCGGCCTCGTAGACCTGCAGGCAAACAAAAGCCGATTTACTTCTTAACTTCTCTTTCGTGTGTGTGTGTGTGTGTGTGTGTGTGTTTTTTTTTTTTTTTTTTTTTTTTTTTTTTTTTTAAGCAAAGGTTCTTTAAAAACTTTGACATAAAGAACACTGCAAATATTTGAAATGGTCCAGGATGAGGAAAAAAAAATACTGTTCCAAGGTCCTCTGACTGAATGAGTGAAATCTGCTATGTGTATGTCAGTGTAAGACTGAAGACCCAGCTTGTGTCACCTGGATTTAATTTACAAAGTAGGATTTTCAGCCGTGCTCCTCCAGACGCTCTTGAACGTCGATGCAGAACCTGCACGCTATCTCTGATTTATGTCTATCTAGATGTGCAATGCTGCTACCTTTTAAGGTAATTGATGACCCATGGGCTTTTGCTGTTACATACATTACTCTGTCCTTCATTCGGGAGCTCGTAGCATTTGACCGCTTGTAACTAGAGTTTGTAGAGAACTAGCGTCTTCTACAGCCCATGTGTTTTCTGTTGCTGCTGCTGTGTTATTTGTTAGCAGTGTAGAAAACAAAAATGCTCCGGTTTCTGACGGATTGAAAAAGGATACCTCGAAGCCTTCAGGAAAGCAACAGGAACTTTTTTTTTTTTTTTTTTACTGTATGGCCTCAGTTTTGATTAAAGTTAAAACTTCATTAGAACAGCTGTAGAAAAGTTCTCTCACATCTATCTCATCCTAACACTTTATTGTTAAAGTAATGGATGTGGTGGTAATCTCGCAAGTGCTCCAGATGCTAAATGCACATTCTTCTAAACAAAATGAAGAGCCAGGTAATTCTATTGTTTTTGTTTTGTTTTTATATACCATGCACTTCAGTATTCCACACACTTCGGTATTTCTTACACTTTGGTATTCCACACACTTCAGTATTCCTTACACTTCAGTATTCCACACATTTCAGTATTCCACACATTTCAGTATTCCACACACTTCAGCATTCCTTATACTTTGCAGTTCCACAAATTTCAGTATTTCTTGCACTTTGGTATTCCACACATTTCAGTATTCCACATATTTCAGTATTCCATACACTTCAGTATTCCGCACATTTAAGTATCCTGTACACGTTAATATTCCACACATTTCAGTATTCCACACACTTGAGTATTTCTTACACTTTGGTATTCCACACACTTCAGTATTCCACACACTTCAGCATTCCATATACTTTGCAATTCCACACATTTCAGTATTTATTGCACTTTGGTATTCCACATATTTCAGTATTCCATACACTTTGGTATTCCACACATTACAGTATTCCATGCACTTCAGTATTCCGCACATTTAAGTATCCTTTACACTTTAATATTCCACACATTTCAGTATTCCATAAACTTTAGTATTCCGTATACTTCGGTATTCTTTACACTTTAATATTGCACAAATTTTCAGTATTCCACACACTTCAGTGTTCCGTACATTTCAGTGTCCATTTGATAGTGATCTCTGGGGATTTTAATCATGTCACCTTGACAACAACCCTGCAAGACTAGGGGGAAAAAAAAAAAAACACTGGACCTGGAGGAGATGAAGAAGGTGCAAATAAATCTTGTAAGAAAAGATCACAGAGAATAAGGAGTGAAGAGTACGGAGCGATAGACCTGAATGAGGCCAATGAGTTAAATCTGTACTTTTACAGGTTTGATGATGTGGCTTCTGCCCCAACCCCCCCCCCCCCTCCCCCCCCGCTTCTCTGACTCCCCCCTCGGCTTCCTTTCACCACCATTTACCTTAACACCCCTCCTATTGCCCCCTCCCCCCACACCCTCACTCCACAACAAATCTCCTGGCTCCTGTCCATGTACCTCAACCCTCTTGCCCCCTCCCCCATCAGGCCTTAATAAGGGGATGTTCTGTTCAGCCATGCTGGGTTTTTCAGCACATCTTCCGTCTGAATCTGAGCCCGATGACTGTCCCTGTTCCGTGGAAGACATCATGCCTTGTTTCTGTCCCCAAGAAAAAGCACCCAAACACTCACAGTGATTACAGACCGGTGGTTTTGACTTCAAAGTCATGAAGTCTAGTAAAGAGGCTAGTCCTTACGTACCTCCATTCATTAGTTGAGCCTCTGCAGTTCACCCTGCAGCCCCGCACTGGAGCAAAAGATATCACCATCTTTCTGCTGAATAGAGCTTATGCTGACCTAGAAGAGACCTACAGCAATATGAGAATCATATTTTGCAACTTTTCCAGTGCTTTTAACACCAACCGACCTGTCCTGCTCTGGACTAAATTACTGGGCAGGCAGGTGGACATTCTGCAAGTGGACTGGATTACCGAACTACGAACTACGTCGGACAGAATAGAGAGCAGGACAGGGCACCTCAGGGGACCGTCCTGACACCCTTTCTGTTAAAACACTACACCTCAGACTTCAAACTCTGCTCACAGTCCTTCCACCTCCAGAAGTTTCCGGACAACTCTGCCACTGGGGGTTGTATCAGCAGGGGACAGGAAGCCGAGTACAGGAGTTTCATTTATGATTTTGTGGAGTGGTGTGAACTAAATCACCTGCAACTCAACATCACAAAGAAAAAGGAGATGGTGGGTTTTAGGAAGCGAAGGACACGTGTGAACCCAGTCAGCATCAGTGGAACAGAGGTGGACATTGTCAAGGAATACAAGTATCCCCGTGTCCACATAGACCAGGGGTGGGCAATTATTTTGACTCATGGGCCACATTTGGTTTTTACATTCGAAAGCTGGGCCGGACACCGACAATCTCCGACGGGAGGGGGTACCGATCGTATATTTTCGCTGACAATCTCCAACCTGGAGGGGGGTGCTGCGTGCGCTGGTACCGATCGCATAATTTCGCCAACAGACTCTGAACGGGGGGGGTGCAGGATGTTTTTGTCCTGGTACCGATCGTATATTGAAGCAGACAATCTCCGACGGGGGCAGAGCCATCCGTACCGAATTTATAATTTCGCCAACAATCTCCGAAGGCGGGAGGGGGGGGGGGTTCCTTTGGTGGGCTGGATTGAATCACTACGCGGGCCGGATGTGGCCCGTGGGCCGTAGTTTGCCCATGTCTGACATAGAAAATAAGACAGACTGGAATGAAAGCATTGCCTCTGTTACCTGTATTTTCTCTTGAGACTCAGATCTTTCAGCATCATCTTCTATACTGTCGTGTCCTGGGGCAGCAGGGTGGAGAGGAGAATTCTGACGAAACGTCTCCAATGCCTTTGCACACCACACTGGAATCATATCAGAGCACCTTGAGCAGTAGACTGCAAAAACTGAGGTCCACCAAAGAACGCCATAGAAGGTCTTTTTTTTTGGTACCAGTGGCCATCAATCTGTATAACTCTCCCTTTTCTGTAGGAAGGACAGTTGAAACATTGGACACTGAGAACATCCATCAATCCATTTTCTATTTCGTTAAACCATCAGGGTTGTGGCGTTAGCTCAAGCCAATCCCAGCTGACTCTGGGTGAGAGGTAGGGTACATCCTGGCCAGGTTGCCAATATATCGCAGGGCTAACACAAAGACAAACAACAATTCACACTGACATTCATACCTATGGGCAATTTAGATTAGCCAATTAGCCTATTCCACTTGTCTTTGAACTGCGGGAGGAAACTGGTGCACCCAGAGGAAACCCACGCAGGCACGTTAAGAACATACATACTGCAATGAAAGACCCCAGTTGGCCACAAGGTTCGAACCCAGAACCTTCTTGCTGTGAAGCGACAGGGTTAACCACTGCACAGCCATGCTGCCCACACTGCACACAATACTATCAATACCATTTGCAACATTACACTTTCAAACGTCATTGCAGCGTTACTTCTCAGTATCATATGCAATCACTTTTTTTTCTAAAATTATCTTTCATTTTTACACCATTAGGTACTGCTGTTGCATTTATTTATT
This sequence comes from Synodontis membranacea, assembly GCA_025674565.1. Classification (NCBI taxonomy): domain Eukaryota; kingdom Metazoa; phylum Chordata; class Actinopteri; order Siluriformes; family Mochokidae; genus Synodontis; species Synodontis membranacea. Next base: position 32,352,123 of record JAOVYU010000001.1, on the reverse strand, counting down.
ACTCAAATTTTTTTTTTTTTATTATTTTTATGTTGTAAACTCTAAGGAACCTCTAGCAGAAGAATTTCCTTTATCTTGTCTCGTATTCCACACATTTCAGTATTCCATACACTTGGGTATTCATACATTCCAGGGTATTTGCAGGTTTGGAGCCCTGGTTCCTAGATTATATTTAGTAGGTTTTTGGGAATTGAAATATGCAACAGTTCATATTTTTTTCTTTTTTTTTTTTTTTCTGACATAATATTTCTTCATACTTTGGAATGACATGTAGTTCAAATGAAGGTGTTCTAATATTTGTTGGAAAAGAAAAAGAAAACTTTCAATCTGAGCCAAATGTGAAGCTGCAAACATTCCTTGGACCTCTTCCTATCTGTCAGTCTTATAAATCATCTCTAGTCTTGGCTCAGGTTATCGAGCTGATGGAGGGATTCTTAAGCACTTGGTTTGAAGTCCAGACCCAACAATGACATAATGCTTAGCATCATATTTTGAAAGTTACAGTTGATCCATTAGGTTTTTTCCTTTGAGCCATTTTGGAGGGCAATTAAAGCACCAGGCTTTGTTCAGTGACATTTTCATTCAGATGAAATGTCAGTTGTCTGGTTTTGATTTGTCATTGTGGCACTTTGCCATGCAAGCACTTATGCTCCTTTTTTGCTTGTGTGTGTGTGTGTGTGTGTGTGTGTGTGTGTGTGTGTGCGCGCGCGAGTGACTGAGTGAGTGAGTGAGAGAGACTGCCTCTTTCTGACATTATGTTGAACACTTTTACTGCTCCCAAATGTTTGTAAGATGATAAAACCTATCTCATTCTTTTGTGTGCCACTGAACACTTAGTTTCTTACATAATCATGTACATCATTGTAATCAGTAAATGCTCCATCTTTCTTGATGCACTTTAATAAAATATACACAGTAAGAAGACTCCTCTTGTAAACCCCTCAAGTATGTATTCCAGAATAAGATTTGGTTTTCTTGCGAATGTACAGAATATCAGTTTTTATTCACCTTAAACCTCATAAAATCTATCTTCATTATTAAACCCTTAAAGGGGAGTGAATTTGAAAAGAACCTATCATGTATAAGTTTTTAAATACATGCCATGGTATGTTATTTTACCAGTAGGGGGTGGTGCATGTAGTGTTTAGGGGGTGTTTTCTCATTTGCATATTCATAGTATCTGGAATTTTGTCCACTCCTGTACTTCTTGTGTCGCCCTGCGGCGGATTGGCGACCCACCCAGGGTGTAACCCCCGCCTCTCGCCCGAAGTTAGCTTGACCCTGAACAGGATTAAGCGGAAGAAGATGGATGGATGGATATACTTCCTGTTCACCTACAACTGTGTTCCTGTTCGCTGACGACGCCACGGTGGTGGGCCTGATCAGTGATGATGATGATGATGATGAGGCATCCTACAGGTACCTGGTAGCTTGGTGTGATGACAATAACTTAGCATTCATCACCACAAAGACCGCCACATAAATGGGAATGGGGTGTCTCCAGTTTGAATTCCTCAGTGTCCATATCTCTGAGAATCTCTAGCCTGGCTATAGTGCCTTTATTTCCTGAGAAGCCACAGGAAAGCCCAAATGCGTCCTGAGATCCTGGTGAACTTCTACCGCTGCACAGTGGAGCGCATCCTGACTCACAGCATTACAGTGTGCACCGTAGCAGACAGGAAGACCCGGCGACGAGTGGTGAAAACCGCTCAGAACATCATTGGTGTCCCACTGCCGGCCACTGCTGACCTGCGGTACAAACGATGCCTATGAAGGGCTCACAGCATCGCCATGGACTCTACACACCCCAACCACAGACTGCTTGTTCTACCTCCATCAAGGAGGTGATACAGGAGCCTCAGGTCCAATACCAGCAGGCTCGTGAACAGTTTTTTCCCCATACCACCATCACCATTCTCTGTAAATATATTGAATATACTGTGTCTATAAATGTAAACTGCATTTTGTTGTACTTGTACAACGACAATAAAGTTGAATCTAATCTAATCTAATATAGAGTTGTTAGCAGCAGATCCCTTAAGTCCTGTAAGTTGCGGACCTCCATGGATTGGGCTTTGTTTGTCCAGCACAGATGCATCCCACAGATGCTCGATTGGATTGAGAGCTGGGGAATTTGGAGGCCAAGTCAACACCTCAAACTCCTCAAACCATTCCTGAACCATTTTTGCTTTGCTTTATCCTGCTGAAAGAGGCCACAGGCATCAGGGAATACCGTTTCCATGAAAGAGTGTACATGGTCTGCAACAGTGCTTAGGTAGGTGGTACGTGTCAGAGTAACATCCACATGGATGGCAGGACCCAAAGTTTCCCAGCAGAACATTGTTCAAAGCATCACACTGTGTCCACCGGCTTGCCTTCTTCCCACAGTGCATCCTGGTGCCATGTATTCCCCAGGTAAGCTACACACACACACACACACACACACAAGCACACACCGGGCCATCCACGTGATGTAAAAGAAAACGTGATTCATCCGACCAGGCCAACTTTTTCCGTTGCTCTATCAGTGGTCATAATGCTAAGCCTGATCGGCGTGTATATATATTTTGGTAGAGGAAACTATTTTTAAGCCGTAAGGACGTGCTGTAAATCTCAAAACACAAACTGAGCTAGCATCAACAATAACACATGACAGAGAAATGTTATTACCTCATAAAACACAAGAGCCAATCTGGATCTAATATGCAAATACAGGCTCTGGCATTACATCATTTTAACAGGGGAAAGGGCTGAGCATGTGTGTGATTTGCATATTCACCGAATCATAAAACTTCACATTTGTACATCTTACGGCCTGCGTGATGTTCTGCATGTTCTCCATGTGTTTGTGTGGTTTTCCTCCAGGTTTTTGAGCCTTTCTTCTGATTTCTCACAAACACGCTGGTAGGTTGAATGTCTCCATTAAAAAAAAATAAACAAAAAAAAAAATGGAGTGTGTGAGGCTGCATTCACAAATGCAAAAGTGGCCCAAATCCAATTTACTTATGAAATCAGATTTTATTGTCAGACTGTTCACACTATTGTTTTCAATGTGGCCTGTATCTGACTTTACTTTAAAAAAAGATCATGCTCCTAAACTCACCCTCATGCGCAAATTAATGTCATGTGATTCTTTCAAGCTCACTGTAAAAAGGACATCTTTTGGTATTTATCCACAGCCTCTTTTTTTTGTTTGTGTCCTTGGTTTCTTTTAAACGTTCCTTTGACCCCCGCACCCGGGTTCTCTCTCTCTCTCTCTCTCTCTCTCTTTCTCTCTCTCTCTCTCTCTTTTAGATCTCTTAAAATATGGAGTGATCGCGATGTGCCTTCCCAGTAGCATGAAATTATGAAGAATGTCGAGTGGCCTGACATGAATTCTTATGTGACTGTTCAGACTGAAATACTGAGGTCACGCTGAGAAAAATCAGATCTGTGTCTGATTTAGAGCCACATATGAAAGTGGTTGAAATCGGAACTGAAAAGATCAGATTCAATGCGACTTGTCCTGTTCACACGGTATTAAAAAAAAAATCTGTGTCACATATGAGCAAAATAAATAAATAAATAAATAAATAAATGAAATCAGATTGAGGCCACGTTTACCTGCAGTCTGAATGTGACCTGAATGTGTGTGTTATTCTTATTTCTTATTTCAATGGATGCTGTGAGTGAGCTGAGAATGCTGAGTGTTTAGCTCCCCCTTGTGGTCTGAACCAGCAACAACAATTTTTCTTAAAGAGAGAAGCCTGTTTTTTTTTAAAGCAAGCTTCAACTGTAAATAAATAATATCTAAGAGACAATAAGGCATTTTTCCCCAAAGTCATATCATGGAGATATATTTTTGCTTTTCTTTTTTGTCCTTGTTCAACCAAGTTTTATTCAAGTTTTTTTGTTCCACTATCTCCTTAATTCCCACAGCAAATAGCACAACATTAAACTACACAATAACATTTGAGTAACAATTTTATAAGAACTCTTTTTATTCTTCAAGTGAAAAGAACCAATGCATTTTTTTTCAGGTGCATTATTTACTTGCTACGCAATAATGATAAAGAATATTATTCTACAGCTAAAAGAAATGGAGACTTTTTGTATTAATATTGTATCAGATCTCACACTCATATTCTTTTATATTATTTAGACTTGCATGTCTAATGTCTTGCATTTGATGTAGATTTCAAGTGATAATAATGTGATTATGTGTATTATCCTTATATATATGTGCAGTGCCCTACACAAAAATTTTGGCACCCCCTGTAAAGATAAAAAAAAAAAAAAAAAAATCCACTTTTTGTAGCTTCATCATACACTGAAAAAAATGAGAAGAATCCAACCTTTAATTAAAGTACATTTATTCAGAGAAAAACAGACCCCTCACCGAGAAATAATTATTTCCAATTAACACACATGGACCACAATTATTGGCACCCCTGGAAATTATTGTGAACACAGTATAACTGAAGAATGTTTCCCATTTAAATTGTTCAGTGAGTTGACTGGAGTGTGCAGGAACATCTATCTATCTGTCTGTCTGTCTTCTCTGGCTTTCCGTCCGTCCGTCTGTCCGTCCATCCATCCATCCATCCATCTATCTGCTTCTAAAGAATAAATATGTGCTAGGAAGTTATGCTTTGAAGAAATGTGTTTTTTTTTTTTTTTACTTACACAGGTATAATATGATCCCATGTACAAAACATGTTGAGGACAAACCACCCTAACAGACAAATAAATAAATAAATACAGTGGTGCTTGAAAGTCTGTGAACCCTTTAGAATTGTCTACATTTCTGCTTAAATATGACCTGAAACATCATCA
>JAOVYU010000001.1:32303261-32316094 GCA_025674565.1 Synodontis membranacea | reverse complement strand
ATGAGAATGATAGTGAGAGAGAGGGGGGATATAAAAGAATGATAGAGAGAGAGAGAGAGAGAGAGAGAGAGAGAGAGGGGATAAATAGACATGAAAATGACCACTGGCTCTTCATGGGTCTTTCTCCAAACCACCCGAAGGGGTGATAATGAAGACATGGAGGTAAAGAAAAGGAAGAGGAAAGAAAAGAGATTAAGAGGAGGACAGAAAGATGGAACAAGGGAAAGTTTAGGGAAAAGTTAATGGAAAACTACACAGATTCTTCACTAAAGGACAGAAAAAGCGAGAGTCAAAATGCGAAAAACCCAGTGAGTGAAAGAGAGAAATTAAATGGAAGAGTGAAAATAAGGTATCATTCTTCATTGGCTTTTCCTCAGAACCATCCATTACAAGACAGACTAACTGACTGAGACTGCTTCACGTCTGGCCACATCACTCGATTATTTCTTACTGTATCTTCTCATGGCACTAAATGTTTCATTCCTTACTTACCTATGTATCTGTTCAATCTATAGCCGCATTTGATCAGATTTATTTTTTTTAATTCTAGGAAAAAGAAGTCCCCCTCATGTTAATACCTTAGTAATAAAGCATAGAGCAATATTTATTTTAAATAGTTATTACACAGTTACTACATGATTACGATTTCTCGCTAGTTACTTAGCTCACCTTAAAGTGTTACAAAAAAAAAAAAAAACCTCAATCCCCTCGCCCTGTTCATCAACTAATGGTCATGATGGACACGGCCTGCTGCTGAGTTCACCCTTGATGGATTAACTCCAGATGCCGTCCGAATGCGACAACTTAAGCTGGGAAAGAGATGGAGTGTCCAAAGCCTCCCAGCAGGAGCCACGATCGACAGGACAATCGTCCCAGCCGAAAGCTTCCGCAGTGTGTTTCCACCACCAGTAGGGGGCGAGAGAGGATAAATAATGAGGCTGTGACCTTTTTTTTTTTTTTTTTTGTACATGAACGCTCTGGAGCTCTCCAACACGCCAGTGTTAGAATTACAGGGAGCAAGCAGGTCGAGCATGAGAAAGGCCGAATAGCTGATCAATTTCAATTCAAACCGCAACACTGTGAAGCTTTTATTAGACCTTAACACTGCGCATATTTTTCCAGATCTTTTTTTGAGCTCCATGAATGCTGGACGGTCACTGATATCACCGCACACACGCTTGCTATGTTTGATAAGACATCAGGGAAAAAAAAATGAAACAGAAATGTTTCCTGTGTAGTCATGTCAAAGTCTCACCAAGTGGGATTATTCCAATCTGGCTGCAAAAGCCGAAGTATGTTTTTTAAAGCATTTTAACATCAGCAAATTGATATTCTTTGCATTAATAAGTTGCATTACACCTTGCCACTGACAGAAAGAATACTTTCTCGATTAAGCAAATGCTCACCTTCAATCTATTCCTCTACTCTCTATTGCTTCTAATACTAAGCATTTGGACTTGATCACTTTTGCTGTAATATTATAATCTAAGAGAATGGTTCAATGAAAAAATAAATCAAATCAAATCAAATCAATCAGCTAAAACATGTCTGATGTCCGATGTTATCTTTGTCAGTTTTGCCACGAACATACGATGCTAACAGAAAAGTAAAGTAAAGTGAAGTTGAACGTCTATTTCACCATGAATCCTTAAACCAGTGACGTCACTGATGTGATTTAACAGCGAAGTGAAACGCATGATCATGGACAAAACTTCATAGTGTACTTAAAGGGTGTAGTCTTATGGGGCGGCCATCTTGGACAGCCACAATTACTTTTTTTTCCCCCTTAGAGCAATTTGTTGCCAGTAAAAAGGAACAAGAGGTTACTTCATGGTTGCATTTAAACTAAAGGAGTTGCTTCCTAAACCTCCCACAGTGTGTCGGACGAAATGGAGCAGAAAGATTTAAGATTTATATATATATTCCAACTTAGATTTGTAAATATATCTCATTCCTGCTATTTTATTAACACAAGACTGATAATTACATAAATCAGATTAATGCAGAGCAATAAAATCAGAAGCAACTCTGTTGCAACGCCTTGCATAAGTATTCACTCCCCCTTGACCTTTTCCACATTTTACAGTATTAGAACCTGTTACTGAAATGGACTTACTGTGGGATTATATGTCATGAATGAATTTGCACAAATATATCATAATACTGCAGTGAAATAAAAAAGCAAGGTTTGCAAACTTATTTACAAATAAATATGTTGTGATTGCATAAGTATTCAGCCAGGTACCCTCAAACGTCACAGAATTCATCGAATAGACTCAACCTGTGCTATCTTTTTTTTCATTTCCAGATCATAATACTACAAAATGCAGAGAAGAAGAATAAATACTTAGTTTTGTAATTTTGCTCAAAGTAGGGTTTTTTTTTTTTATTGTTGGTGAGTTACTTATTTAAATGGCATATTTCTAAATATACAGTCTTCTTTTATTAATGCAAGGGGACTGCAACAAATTATGGTCAGCTCTTTTATTCTGATGTATGCATGTAAGAAGCATATATACTGTATTAATCTTCTAAAGTCCATTTCACACCAGCTAAACCTTACCCGGTGTAACCTGGGGTGTGAAGCAGCAGCTGTTGGTAGAAACAGTGAGCGGAACAAGTATTCACCCCTGTGGCACTCATCAGGCCAGATGAAAACGACAGGGTGAGCCTAACGCTAGGAAAAGCTAGCACAGGGCGGGCAGGGAGAATCCGCCGTGCTCAGGCTTTAATTTAGAGGTGAGAAGCAAATGAGGCCAGACGCAGCCGAGCTCCTGCTCTGCCTCAGCCGAGAAGCTCGGGTCACTGCTCACTTCACACCCTCTCAGCACAGGGTGAGGAAGAGCCGCCTGGCAGGGGTGAGGATGGCAGGGAGTGTGTGTGTGTGTGTGTGTGTGTGTGTGTGTCTTTAACAGTCTCTGATCCCAAATTGCTCACTGAGCTTATTGCTAAGCCAGGACAACTCAATATCACAAGCCATTAGAAAGAGCACCATTGACGATTTCTCTGGATTTTCTATGAATGAAGAACTAAAAACATACAACCACCTGATTTTAGCTGTGTACGTCACACGAATACGTAGAAAAATAAAAGTGAAGTAGGATAAATTCAACCGAGTAAATATGTCACTGTATGAATGCAAAATCCATGAATTCACATCATTTTAGTTTATTAAAAAGGCAGTCCGCTTTAGTTGTTATTTTGAAGTTATTTAGGTCATTATCACCTTTCATGCAACATAAAACTCATCATTTTCTCAATAACCCTAGATACAGACAAGTTGTTTGGTTAAATATTATGTTGTGTTTCTAATTATACCTAAACTGTCCTTGCGATTGGATTTTTTTGATTAACTAGTGTGGATTTCTGTACTGTTTCCAATGGTTACGGTAGCATGTATCCTGTAAATATACAGTTGATCAACTTCAGTTTTTTTGCTCATGCAAATCGTCATGTATCGTCAAAAAATCTGCACTTTTAAAGTCTGAAACTGCTGCCTTGGTTTAGCAATTAAGATAGTCTTTGTCTAAATTAATTGGTTCCATGCCGTCAATCTTCATGGTATTGTAACAGGACAACTTCTCTCAATCTCTCAGAGGATATCCCTGATTCTTCTGACCCCTTATCACCATATCTTTCAAGGAAAACATCCCTTCTTGGTTTTTCAGTAACGGAACAAGTCACCAGAGAGGTGTTATTGAGCCATCCGGGTCACGGCACCGAGTTGTTAGAAAACTGAGTCAGAAGTCTAAATGTTTTATTTCTCTGGTTGTTGGACAAATGGAGAACAAATTACAGAAAGTTATATTAACATTCTACTGAACCTGTTTTCTTTTTCTTTCGGCAATTGTGAATGAACAACTGATAGCTTTGATTGTCCTCTTAAAAACGTTGAAAAATTATGAATGCGTTATAAATTATACTGCACTACAATATTGCCATGTAGTTCATGTGTCTACTTTCAGTTTTCAGCCCCGCCCCTGTTTCATTAGCCACGCCCCCTGTTGAAACAGAGCTGCTTTATTGTACTTCATTTCCCTGAAAAGGAAATTCTCAGGTTCAATATTACACAATAGTTTTTTTTCATTATTGAAACTGCAATTCACCTCACAGCCAGCGAAAGGCTCTAAATATGACAAGCTGCTCCTTTAACATAACACGAAATTTACTACTATATTACATTTACCTGGATGACCCCGTTAGCGCCGAGGTTTTAGGATGCGAGGGCATTAGAGTCCTTGCTTGCCATCTAAGAGCAGTCATAAAGCATCATGGGGATTTGATGATGGTGCAGGGGCTGGCAGGCAGGGGGTCAGAGACACTTTACCATCTTCACTACAGCTCAGTCACAGAGACCCCCCCAGGCTGTGAAGTCTACAGGCACGAGTACCAGCACAGGTGCACACAAAAACAACCGAGGGGTTTAAGTTCAGCAGATAGATCACTTTCCTAATATTCCAGTGAAGGTGTGTGATGAGGTTAAAAAAAAATGCTCACTGAGGAAAATCAGGATCTGTAAATCATCATACAAGCAATGTATCTGATACTATGAAGTATTCTGTACTTAAAACATGAACTAGAGGGGCTTTTTTTCATAGTAAGTGAATAAAAAGTATGGTGTGTCATGCTTTAAAAAAATAAAACAACAATTATTGGCAACTTGATGTCAGGTTGCATCACACCACCCTGTCATTGATTCTTTTTCTATAACAGAATGTCCCGATGTGTTTACCTATTATATTATATCTGAGTATCCTATGTATGCTCACACACACACACACACACACACACACACACACACACACACACACACACACGCAGTGTTTGAAGCCGTGTTTGAAGACAACAGGAGCAGCGGCCTGCAGGAAAATGGCACGGCGCAGCACGAGAGCCTCACTGTTGTCCAACACGCTCCCAGCTGAATCCCTCCGAAACTTAACACGCTGTGGCTCGTCTGAACCTGGAGCTCTCCTCTGGAGTGTGTTGTCGTGACCGTGAGCCCCGGTGTGTTCTCCCAGCGGTGGAGGAGACAAAACCCCCGCCAGCCTTCATTCAGCCCTCGTCTCCATATCCAACCTGACATAAAGGTGATGTGAAGGTTCACAAGGACTTTAAAGGCCAGGCCGAGCCTCCTGCGTGGTCAAAACTGCCGTCCTGTCTTATATCACCTCCTGACTACAGAGTGTGCTGATGCACTTAGGGCTAACATGCTTTCTAGTAATCAGCTTTTGTAATGCAGGGGGAAAAAAAATCTAAGATTGTGTGAGTATAATACCTTGTTGATAATAATAATAAGATGCTAGTCACTGGAATAGTGAGGTTGAGTTAACTGCTAGCAAACTGCATTATTATTATCATTAACATAAAAACATGTCACAGCTACAGGCTGCACAATCATGACCTTATTACATGTTATGATTCGCAATTCATTTCAAAACTTTTTGCATTACTGATCCACAGTGTCTGGCTCGGTTCTGAGCACAGCAGCACCAGCAGCGGTCATGAGAAACACACATAACGGTATGAAAAGTGAGATGCAAGGCTGGGGCTGATTTCTTTCCTGCCTGAACTGTATATTGGAGCAGCCAATCAGAGACAGTCATATCAGGTGAGTCCCCTGCCACCAAGATTTGGGCTGATATTTTTCATTATAACAGACGTTTTCGGTTTTAGCGGATTTGGGATTTTGAGGATCAAAATCCCTGCTGAACCTTGCTGAGCATTACAGATCTCGATATATCAATAAATATTACATTTTAGTGTCCCTGAGCACTTATGATACAACACTTAAAAGTCGTAGTTAAAAAAAATGGCTCACAAAAACGTCACAAATGTTGAGACGCTGCAGTCTAAAGAAACAAAAGTAGGATTGAGGAAACCACTGCAAATGAAGCTCACATGAAGAACTATTTTGACTTGATACACTGCTACTACATGTGCCATTCATCTGTAACACCCACATACAGTAATGTGTGTGATTATTTGTGTGTGTGTGTGTGTGTGTGTGTGTGAGAGAGAGAGAGAGAGAGAGAGAGAGAGAGAGAGAGAGAGAGAGAACGAGGGAGAGGTGCATTCTGTCTGTCGCACCTATTACCCTTGAAAGCTCATTAAGAGCAACATATCAGAGGTGTGTATGACGGGGTGTGGAATGTGTATAGGGGTCTGGATGGTGTGTGTGTGTGTGAGTGAGTGTGTGTGTGTGTGTGAATGGAGGTGGAAAGTGTGTTAGAGGACTGAAGATATTGACTGTCACTTGTCACAGGATAATCAGAACCTGATGGCAGGTTTAAAACAAGAACGAGAACATTTCTGGTTTTAACTTCCTCTCAGGCGCTCCGGTGGAGTCTCATCCTCTTCCTCTGTGCTTTATATCAGTCTTATTATAGGAAAAATGTTTCATCAAATTTGTCTAACATAAGCTGCTAATTCAGAGTGGGCTCTAGCAGCAAATGTGTGCTAGCCTGCTTGATTAGCTTCCACTGAACAGCTGCTAGAAGAAGTCGCTTTCACTAGCATTTTGAGTTAGTGATGTTCGACAGCATGGCGCAGCCATACAGCACTGAGAATGCCCGATCTCGCCTGTTCTCGGAAGCTGAGCAGGGTCGGGCCTGGTTAGTACTTGGATGGGAGACCGCCGGGGAATACCGGGTGCTGTAAAGCAGCGGTCCCCAACCTTTCTTGTTCCACGGACCGGTTTCATGCATGAAAATTTTCCCGTGGACCGGGTAGAGGTGCAGTGGTTCGCATAGCGGGTGTGGAGCTTGTGTATCACCTGTTGCGATGAACCCATAAGTTAGGTTGGAATTCATTCAAATGCAGCTTTCTTTTTGCTGGCAGTCTGTCACCCGTCTGCTGTCCCATCATTTGCTCATTCCTTCCCGAAAAAGCTCTCCAGTGAATTTTGTTTTTTGCCTCATTTTTTTCAACGGTTAGTTTGTGTCACTGATGCTTGAAATGCCGTGCCAGAGTCAAGTGCGGTGGTGAGGCGAGGGCAGAAGCAGTCGTTTTTCAAAATAAGATGAATGAAAGAATGAAAGAAAAATAACCATAATTTTAACCACGAAATCTTTTCCTTGTGGCCCGGTACCAGGGGTTGGGGACCTATGTTGTAAAAGACCCAGCCACAAGGGGGTGTATTCCTGCGCGCCGGTCCCAAGCCTGGATAAATGGGGAGGGATGCTTCAGGAAGGGCATCCGGCATAAAAAGCTCTGCCAAATTGAACATGCAGACAAAAAGATCCACTGTGGCGACCCCTAATGAGAATAGACGAAAGGGAAAAAAAAAAATGTTCGCAGGTGCATCAATTGTTTTAACATTTTGAATAAATTTGTCATTAGAATTTGGGTTTGTAATGTTTCTGAATCCGTTGCTAGCACTTAGATTCATTAAACGTTTTTGTGAACTTGTTTGCTAGCATATAGGTTAATGTTTGTAAATCTGTTCCTATATGTTTGTCACTTTCTCGAGCGTTTGTTTGTTAATAACATTTACAGAGTGTCGTTTGTGTTAGCATTGTTCATTAATTGTCATTCGTATATGGGTTAGTAGCGTTGCTAGCATTTGGGTAATAAGCAGTGCTTAACAATGTGTTTGCTAGCATGTGAAGTGAAGTGTTTGTGAATCTGTTGCTAGGTATTTGAGTTATATCTGTGTTTGTGTTGTTAGATTTGTGTTAATTAGTAGTTGTGAAGTCATTTGCTAGCATTTGGGCTAGTATTGTTTGTGAATGTGAGTATTTAGGTGAGTGTTTAGCTTTCTTTTGTTTGTTTGTTTTGTTAGCCTGTAATATTTCTGAATTTGTTCGCAAGTATTTCAGTCAGTTAGTAGTGTTTGTGTATGTTGCTAGCAGAAGCAAATCTGTCACTTTGTCTAGCGTTTTGGGATAGTAATGTTGGCAGTGTGTCACATGTGTAGGCATTGTTCATGATTCGTCATTAGCTTATAGGTTCGTTATGCTTCTGAATCTAGCATTTGGGTTCATTAGTAGAGCTAATCATTTTGTTTGCTAGCAATATGGGTTAATGTTTGTGAATCTGCTGCTAGATGTTTGGTTAGTTAATAGTGTTTGTGACGCTGATTGTTTATATCTCTCACTTAGGGATTGTGAATATTTTGCTAGCAGAAGCAAATGTATCACTTCCTCTAGTGTTTTGGGTTAGTAATGTTTGCATTGTATCATTTGTGTTGTTGCTTCTGAATTTATCAATAGCGTTTGGGTTAGTAATGTGTATTTGTTTGCTAGTACTGGGGTTAGTTAACAGTGTTTGTGAATGTGTTGCTGGATATTGGGTTTAGTTAATAGTGTTTGTGAATCTGTTACTAGCATTTTGGCCAGTTAGAAACATTTGTGAATCTGCTGACAGATTTGTGTTAATTGATAGCGTTTGATTTCTTTGCTAGTATTTCTGAGCTACTACTGTTTTTGAATATGTTGTTAGATTTAGGTTCATTAGTAGCATTTGTGAATTTCTTCGCTAGTATTTGGCTTAGTTAGTGGTGTTTAAGGATATGTTCATAGATTTGGGTTAATTAGTAGTGTTTGTAAATCCGCTGCTAGTGGTGTTTGTGAATTTGTTAGGATTTGGGTAGGGTGACCATATATTGGTTTTGAATGGAGACTGTAGAAAGCAGAAGTAGAATCCTGGGTGTTTTTTTTTTATTATTTAGAAATCCCGTCCAAGGCCCCTCTTTTAGGTCCGCCCCCCCCCATCCCCCCACCCCCCATAAAAATAAATAAATTTCACCAGCTTTTAGTTATTTAGAAGCATTAGTTAATTGTTACTAGCATTTTGAGAAAGACAGTAGATTTTTTAGAAGTTATAAGGAGTTTATTGCTAGCATTTGGTGTGTATATATATATATTAGTTGTTACTTGTGTAATAGGTGTGTGTGTGTGTTTGTATATATATTGTTAGAATTACACAAAATGAAAAATTCTGATTTTGTTTTATCTGATTAATATATTGTTTATTTTCATTTCGTGTTTGGTTGTTCTTTTTTTATGCAACTGCATTTCCCATGATGCCGCACTTGTCTGCTCACATGTTCTGTTGCGTCACTTCCTCCTGCCTCTCTCTCCCATTTCCTACACGAAAGCAGGTGAGAGATATGACGTGTGACCAATTATCTTTTGCAATCCTGTATTATTCTCTTTAATCCAGTGTAATTTTTGGCTGGATGATTGTATTACTGGTAGAAAAGCTGGGATATGTATATATTATTCTCGCTCTCTCTCCTGTTTCCTACACCAGAGCAGATGAGAGAGCAGAACAGAGGGCAAAATGGGCATTAAACGGACTGCCGTGAGCGTCCAATGGTGAACCGTGGAAGTGTCATTATTCCTTCCTCTCTTCGTGCAGCTGGCTCCGGTCACGCGTAGAGCCGGTTACACTTGCGAATTTAATACTAACATTCGGGACGGTTTGTCAAATTTCAGTTTATTGCTTGCATTTTGATTAGTTACCCGCATTTGTAAATTTGGGCCTAGCATTAAGATGCGTAATGTTAGAATTTGTAAACTTGTGCATAGCTTTAAAGATGAGTAATGTTTGAAATTATAAATTTGTTTTTAAAATTGTAAAGTCTGAATCTTTAAAATGAATTTGAGGTAGAATTTTGGGATAGTTAGTGTTTGTGTTGCTAGTTTGGGTTAGGTAAAGTTAGCACTGTTTTTTTTTTTTTTTTTCATTCAGTAGTGTCCGTTAACACTAGAGCGATAAGTGTTTTTGTCATTTTCTTTTCAATTATTATTACAGACAACATTATGAAGAGAGTATATAGATAATCAGTTATAAGGCTACAGTATAAGAAAGGCTCTTTGATGTCTGACTTTTCCGACAGTCTTCTTCAGTTCCATTTTCCACCTGTGTTATTGTTTCACAATTCTTCACCTTTTTTCCCCTCCTCGGCTGAATCAATTATTCACTAAGAGCGAAGCGATGAGCGCCGCATCATGAAATGACAGAGATACACTTGGGTCAATAACTCATTGGAAGCCCATTGTTTTTTTGGAGAGGAGCTGCAAAGAGGGAAGACTGTGATCTTAGAGACAGCTGAATACGAGAAATTCCTTCATCAAACCCCGAAGCTGATTCTCTGTACAACGCGAGCAGAAAAAAAAAACCATCGATCTGAACACCTGCAACTTTTTAAGTCAGGTTGGAGTCACAAAATGGAAAGTTTTTTCTCTCCCAGGAGCTTAAAAATAAACAGCTCATTTAAGCATTTCTAATTTTCTATTCTAACGACTTAACATTGTCATCTTTTAGACAGATGCTGAGACGGTTTAGAACAGCAGCATGAAGAGAGAATTCGCGTCTCTTGTCAGCTCTGTCATTTTCAGAGGTGCTGAGATTGACATGTTATGCATCAGCGACCATGTGTCATCTCCATCTTTTTCCGTCTTTTCTCTCACACAAGGAGAAGCCTGCGACCTGCTAAACTGAGGGTGTGACTTCACAGTTTGTATGAGATGCTCTTTGAAAAAAAAAAAGAGAGAGAGGTGAAGTAGCGTGGAATGAGGTGAAGTAGTACTGTATTTGTTGTAAATGATAAGCACTTAACCCAAATTGGAAGATTGTATGAACAATGTTAGCTTGGTAGTTAAGCTTACCAAAAGGTTGTGCCGATGCTTCAATATCAAACTTCTTCAAGGATCCAGTTTGATTAAAGATGATTGATTTATCGACCCTTTCATCTTATCTTATAGATTCCTACGATTTTCCTGTCGAGAGTTTGTTGAAGAACCTTTTAGCTAGCTACTTCCCGGAAAACTTTAATGTTTAAGAAGAGACCTGAGCTGAGTAAAAGGAACTAATTAGTAATAGTGCTGTCACTTTGGAGGCCGAAAACGGCATGAAGAGTGAACTGAAGGACGGGGAGGTGGTTTAGCAGCTTAGCGGCGGCCTGGCTGACCTGTGCTGTGAGAAAAGGGCCAGACAACTGTGATTGCAGTAGAGATTTCACACAGTGTAATTACCACACTGACACCATGGACTGAAAGGTGGTGCTGGGAGAGTGTGTGTGTGTGTGTGTGTGTGTGTGTCTGTCTGTGTATATGTGTGTATATGTGCATTTTTATAGGTGTTCTGGTTTGTTTAGAGGTCTGAGCATGGACATATGTGTGTATACATGTGCATGTAGCTATATACTGTATGTATTTGTTTGTAAGTGTGTATGACTCATTTTGTGTGTGTGGTGACATGGAAGAGACAAGAATAAGAGGGCTCTACAGGTTATTAGCCCTAAACACTGAGGGAGATGAACCGGCGGAGCCTGCGCGTAATTTGAAGGCCCATCAAGCCTCATCAGGAACAGCAGGGAGGAGAGTGTCTGACTTCATCAGCTCATTCTCCCGACTTGGGCGGAAAATTACAGTAATTAAAAAGCCAGATAAGTACTGTGTCTCGCTCTTGAGGCTGTGTGTGTGTGTGTGTGTGTGTGTGTGTGTGTGTGCGTTTAGGGGGAGATTCTCTCTCAGTCCCCTCATCACCCTGTTGCCTTTGGAGGGTCCGGCCTCTCTTTCGTGACCCCCTGGCTCCTTTGTGTGCACTCAGCGCAGGGGTAATTACCGCCTCACTGCCTCGATGGGGTATTGATCAGATGAGAAAGGTGGCGAGGCGAAATGAGACTGAGCCGGGGCCAAATCGAAAGGTAATTCAACAGCTCGGCCCCCTCAGCTCCTGCGTACCCTTTCATTAGGAGACAGCTGTGATATTACCCGATCGATAGCCAACACCGGATTGATCGGGGAGGCTGTCCACCAGGCTTTCTTCAGCAAGCTCTATCGGCGAACGCTGAGCACTGAACACTGAAAGGCGGCCTCTTGATCCTAATCCTCTCCAACGCTGCCATTCAGGAAGGACAGGGGAGAAAAAATAGCAGAAGCCCTACACATGTCCCGGACACACCGTGGCATCATTGTCCTGATGATATTTCGGTTAAATAGCAGGTGGATTGTCTGTAATCATGTCTCTTTTGAGAGCTGACCAAATGAGAGCTGACAAATTTGGTAAACAAATAGAAGCAAAATATGAGCATCGTCGCCCCCCCATCCAACCCGAGGCAAACGGATCAATGCCAGGGTGAAACAGCGAGTCCTTCTGTTTCGTGAAGGAATTTAAAAAAAAAAAAAGAAAAGAAACATAAGCTCCACTAAGGCGAGGAGAAAAGATCGGTCTAAGCAGCTGTGTCAAAACAGTGGAAAGGTTTACAGAAAGCAGGGAATATTAATTATGCTGTTACAAACACAGTCCACTCCTTGGTAATTAGGATCACTGTCATGGAGTTTCATCAGGTGCCTGGAGCCTAAATTGCATGTCCAAAATATATCCACCACACACACATACACACACACACACACAACTGACAAAAAGAGAAAAGTTTTACAGCCCAAATGAACTAGCGTTTAGACGCCAAAATGACAAGCAGGAGTTGTTTTGATAAGTCAATGTTGGTGTTTCTTTTGCGGTAATCGGCAGTCTCGGCAGATGCAGACTCAAATGAATCCTTTCGACTCGTCAAAATTGGAGCAAAACATTCAGCACACTGACTGATTTCATTTATCAGCTCTATGTGCTCTGTTAAGATGCCAAGAAAATGAAATGAAAAAAAAAAAAAGAATCAATTCTGTCTGTAGGTACTGAAGTGTGGATTTCATACCTATAGCCTATACAGTACAGTTCTTATATTCTAGAAAAAAAAAGTAATACCTATTTGTAATAGTCTAGTAGGGATGATGATTTATACCGTACGATAGAGTCGTACAGTTAATGTCACAATGAGATTTGACATCACATAATGTGTTATGAGCATACTGTGATACCGTGTATAT
>JAOVYU010000001.1:31991622-32003301 GCA_025674565.1 Synodontis membranacea | reverse complement strand
ATGTGTAATGTTGTGGAACTTCTGCAAGACAAGCTACTTTCTGTTATCGCTTACAGTATAGCAGCTATAAAATGTAAAAAAAAAATAATAATAATAAAAAAAGAATATCAACCACAAGGTGTCATGGTGGCAAGAGGCATCCCTGAAGACCTCTGTCCTAAAGACTCTTCAGTTCTGGAAACCTTACGAAGTGTTACTAAGATTTGTTAAATAAACATCTTACAGACAGCGTCACTCCACATTTCTTCTCTGTTAACACATTTTTTATCTGTTTATTATTAGGCTTAGACCACAGTAAGCTTCTGCCATACTAGCCTGAGCAACCAATATACAAATAAATCATTCTTCTACAGTTATTTTAATTCTTCTGTGTTCAGCATACATAAGTGTGAGTCACTTTTTTAACACCAGCTTTATAAATTCGGTAAAAAAAAAAAAAAAGACTAATGTGTTGGATAAATAACATTCCTACCTCTAAGCTGTGAACGTGTCTTGCTTGATGCATCATACAAGAGGACAGTTGCTGGTGTTTCTCATGGAGATGATCGTATGCCCTTTTAACAGCTTCCAGCTCTTCCTGATCTGCCTGAATTTTTGCCTGCAGAGTCTGCATCTATTTGACAACAGCGCAAACACAGGCAACACCCAGCATTTTGTGTGTTTTTTTTTTTTTAAAGCAAAAATTAAATTATGTTTTATCCAGAATCTATCCTCTTCAGGTCGGCACATACACACAGCTCATGGAGTGAGCTAACACGCTTGTGCCTAATTTTTTATTTTACTTCTTTTCAGGTGATTTGACGTTCTTTTTTTGGTAGAACAATAAAGCATTTTTCAGAACTACCTCTTTTTCCAAAGCGATTTTGGAATGTTTGTAGTCATTGATCAAGTGCACCAGTCTGTCCTCTTTTTCTTTACTCCTCTCTCGGACCATTTCGTGTTCTCGTTTAAGGACCTGCAATGAAATTAATCATCTGGAAAATTTTTAATGCAATAGTAAATTTTTATGTGTTTATTCAACCCGGACTGAGGGTTCTAAACAGACAGGCACGCTCATACAAATCAGCAGGGTTTTGTCACGTTAATAATGGTTTTAATCAATGAATAAATATGTGAATTAAATGGAGGCATGGAGACTATAAAACAGCAGGGTCTGTAAACGGACAATAAACATGCTTACCATTATTGAGTTGCAAATCGTACTTCCTAAATGGGATTTATGACACTCTAAGTCCTGTTTATGAGACGTCATTAATTTCTGATCTGATGTTAATTTGAACTTATACAATGATAAAATAACAGCAATCATTATATTAACAAATGTGCAGAATATTTCTGACTCTTCAGTCAGTGGGTTTCAGTCTGTACTATTTAGTCATTCTACCTTTCGAAAAAATTGTCCTTGCTAAATGAGTATCCTTTTGTTGTAATGCACAACTCCTCCTAGTTCGCAAACAGTTGGCACCAGAATTATTGGCACCCCTGGGCTATATCGGTTCATCTCACACTGAAAATGTGAGAAAAGAAATGAAGCTTTTAATCGATGTAAATTTATAATAAAATAAAATTCATAAAAAAGTATCCTAAATAGTTTTTTACAATTGTGTCACAATTACTGGCACCCATGGATTTTGTTCTGTGCACTCTTCTCTTTGCCAACGTCACTGAGCACTGAGTGTTCTTCTGTAATGCTCTGGAGAAGACCGGAGATTGAAGAGCACATCCGCATTTTGGAATGTATGTTTTGGACCGCTGTACTGGCTTTATGATAATACACAATTTTCTTTTTCACCTTTTTTATTACATTTTTTTTTAATAACTTGCTTAATTGGAATGAGTTCCTATTCAGTAAACACTTGCGCATCTCAAAAAATCTGATTATCATGAAAAAGTGCATTTCTTTAGTAAAATTTCTTTAGGTTTTTTTTTGTCTCAATTGTGATGATTATAGCTTATAGGACATGAAAATCTGAAATCCAGTATCTCAGATTATTAGAATGTTTCCTAAAACCAATCAAAAAAACAAAAACAAAAAAGGATTAACAATACAGAAATGTCCTCTGTATGAAAAGAATGTTCATTTCTACAGTCAATACGTGGATGGGGCTCCTTTACCACAAATTACTGCATCAGTGTGACGTAGCAGGGAGGCAATCAGCTTGTGTGTTGCTGTTGAGGTGCCAGGTTGCTTTGATAGTGGCCTTCAGATCATAAGTATTTTTATCATGTATTTCTCATGTTCCTATTGACAATACCCAGTGGAATCTTAAGTTGGCTGGTCAATCAAGCACAGTAATAAAGCATGGTCAGCAAACCATTTGGTAGTAATTTTGACACTGTGGGCAGGTGCTAAGTCCTGCTGGAAAAGAAAATAAGCTTCTCCATAAAGCTTGTCAGCTGATGGAAGCATGAACTGCTCTAAAATCTCCTGGTAGATGGCTGTGATGACTTTGGACTTGATAAAACATACTGGACCAACAGCAGCAGATGACATGGCACCCAAAACTCATCACAGACTGCACAAGCACCTTGGATTCTCAGCCTCTTCACTCTTCCTCCAGACTCTAGGACCTCGAACTTCAAATGGAAATGCAAAATTGTTTTCTCCTTAGCCCAGGTAAGACGCTTCTGATGTTGTCTCTGGTTCAGGAGTGGCTTGATATCAGGAATGCGACAGTTGTAGCCCCTTTCCTGAAGATGTCTGTGTGTGGTGGCTATTAATGCACTTCAGTCCACTTCTTGTGAAGCTCTCCCAAGTTCTTCAATCAACTTTTCTTGACAATCCTCTCAAGGGTGTGCTCATCCATGTTGCTTGTGCAAATTTTCCTATCACACTTTTCCCTTCCGGTCAACTTTCTATTAACACCTTGGGACGGATTTTGATGATCGTCTTCGGATCATCTTACTGCTATTGTGACCAACAGAACCCAAATTGCAAATCAGCCAGAGAGAAAAGTAACTGTAATAATTGTCTGGAGCGATAGATTTTCTAATCACATGATCCACTTTGTTTATTTTTTTGTATTTTGAAAATGTATGAAAGGGATCAAAAATAATATGAAGAACCTGAGCAGGACATCATGCCATAAATTAAGGATTTATTCAAAAAACGTTTCTGCCATGAGAAAAACAGGGTCAGTTTTGGAAAGATGTGTTTTGACAGACTTTAGAAGACTAATAAAACATTTGAATAAGGACATATGGTGTTGAAAATGTGAATAAGGGAATAGTATTCAGACAGTCCTGTAGATAAAAACTTAAAAATCAACTCTCTTTCTCTCTCTCTCTCTCTCTCTCTCTCTCACGCACACACACACACAGGGCGGATGATGTGAACTGATGATGTTATATGACAGACTAACCTGATACTCCTCAGTGTGTATGAGGAGCTGTTGCTCCTTGCGACTCACAGCCTGTGTCTGAGTCTGCAGCAGCAACTGGGCATGCTGGAGAGAACTCATAAGCTCCTGACACACACACACACACACACACACATACACACACACACACAAAGCCCACTGAGTGAGATATATTACCAGCTTAAGGCCAGGATTACTGTGAAATGTTACCACTGCATTTTTTTTAGCAGGACAAAATACTGGAACCTATAAGAGTTAAAAAAAAATCTTTTTTTTTTTGGCCAGAATTTAAATTATGATGCTTATGTATACCTTTGAAATATTACACCCGTAAAAACAGTAGCCAACGATTCAGCGCTAACAAACGTACCTGCTTCTCCGCTCTTTCTACAGCTACTTCATTTCTGAATTTCTTATTCAGTTCAGTCTCCTACGAACAGAGAGTGACCCGACTCTGCAGTAATTCACACTTCCTTCATTCTTCATCCATATATGTTACTTTTTTTTAGGAGGGGGGAGAGAAAATATAAAAACATACCACAATCAGCCTCTGTTTAAGCTCCTGCAGTTGCTGGTCTTTTAGCACGTAATGAGAATTCTCATCTCCAGATCTGCCGATGGACACGACTTTGCTTTTTACCAGCTCACTGTTGAGCCTCTCCACCTCCTAAAATAAAGGATTTGCATTTGAACCAACCACCATAATGTCTGGGTTAGATGTTCAGGTTAGTTTTGGTTGCTTCATACACACTCCCAGACAGTCAATTTACAGCTCTTTTGTGTATTTTTGGAAAATATAAGATGCAAATCAACTCGAAATGACTTGAGAACATTCCTATAAATTAACCTTTACTTCCGTAGCGCTTTATCTCTCATTCTCAATCTTTAGAAACTTTCGACATAAAAATAAAAATGATCAGACTATACTGATCACCTTAAAAAAAGTTTTTTTTAATTATTATTATTATTATTATTATTTTATTAGTGCTATTTTTGAGAAGATATTTTACTACCTCCTCATGTCAACTTGTACAATTTAAAACCTGAATGTTAAACATTTTGGAATATTGGAGAATTATTTAATAATTAATTAATTAGTTAATTAATTAATTATTATTATTATTATTATTATTATTATTTCAGGCATACATTCTCCTTTCATGACATAGACATTTTCATTCATGGACAATCCATTTACTTTTTAATATAAACAGACAGAATCCAAATTTTACATCATGAAAAACAGAAAAATCTAGAAATAAAAATGAGACATTTACATTTAACATATTAAAGCGTTACCTTTTTCAAGGCAGCAATTGTAGATTCTTGTTTTTTGTTGATGGATACAAGTTTCTTGTTAATCCGCATTGCCTCCTCGACTTATACAAAATACAAGAAGAGGTCAAATTAAATTGCACAGTAAAGCGTCATTAGCATTCAGCAGCATTCTTCATCTTCGCTAATGAGAATCCTATTGATACAGACCATACAGTCTGTACAGGATAAATCTCCCATAAACTAATGGATGCCTTAAAAACCATGACTGCTTTACATAAATACTGATACTACTGTTTAGAAGGAGCAGATAATAATGTTTATTATACCATCCACTCAACATAAACACTTTTTTCAAACATGACTTGACTAAATACCAGACAGGAACGAATACCTTTAATATGCAGACTCTCACTATCACCAGTGCAGGCATTCATAAAATAATAAATCGAATCCAGGATGTGGTGTCTTGAATAAAATAACTATCGAGTAAGACAGGAATTTCAGCCTGGACTCGTCTTCGCAAGCTGGTTGAGAGTTCATGTTTCAAAAATGCGGGGCCAAATAATTGAGTGTTAATCTGGGATTCAACATATAAACACTTTATCTTACTAAAGTAACTCAAAAACTCAGTTTGAAGACAAGCCATTTTTATATGTCTGTATTGAAGAACAAATGACTTGACCTTAAATATTCTCATTCAACAGAAAAAAAGGCACAGAACACACAATATTACACAAAGACACAAATGGGAAATGCTCCAAATTACACAAATTTAGAAATTACGCAATTTGACATTATCTTAGAGTTATTTTTCAATGTTGTGGGTTGTCCACAAAACAAGTTATTTCCTGATATGGTTTATATTATAGCAGTTATAAACAATTGTTTACTCGCCTCTCTATTTTTCTCTCACATGAAACTAACAGGCTAATTTTTTAAAAAAAATCAATTGTAGCTTGTTAACGGGCTTGATATCTAGTTCCTGATCTTGTTATTAAGAGTTATCATGTCCTTAAAGAAAGGAGAGCTGAGCAATGCTTTTAAATAGATCCGTGTATATTCAACCATAAGTTCTACAAGTTCCGTTGAATAATTTTAAGAATTAATTAGTTCCTTAGTTCCTCCAGAAAATTCATCGATACATTCTGACCAATCAGACTGAAGAATTCAGCAACAAACAAAACAAAAAAAAAAACTTTCAGTTGCCATTCAGGCTGCATGTACCATGCCCTCCGCAATTATTGGCACCCCTTTTAAAGATCAGTAAAAAGGGTTAGGAAAAAAATTCCACCTTTTAGTAAAGTAGCTTCATCTCACCCTGAAAAAAATATGAAAAATCCAACCTTTAATTGAAATAAATTGATTTCGCCGAAAAACAGACCGCTCAAATAGAAATAACTTTTTTTCAACACATACACACGTGCCAGAATTATTGGCACCCCTGCATTTAATACTTTTACATCCTTCTTTTGCAACTAAAACAGAGCTGCGTCTTCTCCTATAATTATTTTATAAGGTTGGAGAATAGAGAGCAGGGCATCTGAGACCATTCCTCTTTACAGAATCTCTCCACATCATCCAGGGTCCTAAGCCTTCTCTTGTGCATTCTCCTCTTCAGCTCACTCCACAGGTTTTCAATGAGGTTCAGGGGACTGAGATGACCATGGCAGAAGCTTGAATCTGTACTCAGGTAACCATTTTTGTGATGCCATTTTTTTCCTAGCATATTGTCCAAATAATCTGTTGGCATGATGTGGTTCTGGAGACTTGGTAACTCCAAGATTTTACTTTTTCTTGCAATTCCCCAATGGCTATCCTTGGGAATTTTTCTTTTTTTTGCCTCTCTTACCATCCCCCTCACTTTACATAGGGCAAAATAAACTTGGGTCTTCTTCCAGGCAAGTTTGTAATAGTTCCATTTTTTTAATGCCTTAACAGTAGAAATGGGCATTTTCAATCGAGCAGCTACTTTTTGATAACCATTCTCTGACTTATGAAGATCAACACACCTCCCTCATTTGGTTTGTGTGTTCTCTTTCCCATGTTGATGGGTGACTAAGGGAATTTGGCCTCTGTGACACCTCATATTTATTCAAGTTAATCAGGAAGTCATGTATTACAGCTTGAAAGTTCCTAAACACACCAATCAACTCAGAAATTTACAATTTAAACAAGAAACATGTTTCCGTTACAGTTCGTTTCCAATAATTGCCAGGTGTGAAAATAATTGTGGCACGTGTTTTTGTTGAAAATAATTATTTCTTTATGCAGGATCTGTTTTTCTCTGAATAAATGTATTCTCATTTTTCAGTGTGAGATGAAGCTATATCCTCAAAACGTAAACGTTTTCTAACCCTTTTTTAAAATCTTTACAAGGGGTGCCAATAATTGTAGAGGGTACCACAAGAGTAATAGACTGTTTTCCCTGGCATCTGACCTACCATTCTGCTCCAGTTTCTCATGCACCTGTCTGACCACAGCACACTGTCTCGATATCATCCTGAAACGCTTCTCCACCTCTCCTAGCTGATTCAGATGGCTGTCCTTCACCTGAGTCTGCAGCTGCACTTTCTGCTCCTGTAAAGATTTTGCACTCTAACTCCCCCTTTTGGTGAAATCCTTCCACATTTTCACAAACAATTGCTCATCTTAAAAGGCTAAGAATCTTCCATCTATATTTCAGAAAGGCATTTTAATCATTTAGGGCCACGCTGGGGTTTCAGTCTGGTGCAGAAGACCTTTGTTTAACATCTTGGCTGAGTAAAACTTCTCCCTGCCAGATAAGGTTTTCATTTTTACGCATGCCTGAGGGACTTTTATGAAACTCCCCCCCTCTTTCTATCGTTACTTTCTGATTGTCTGTATCAAACAGATTTTCTCTATGTCACTTGAAAGGTTAAACAGAGCGAAGCTCTGATATAAAATATTTTAATGGTGGTATTTTCTCTGCTGCAATGGCAGCTCAAGTGTCACACACACTCCCTATCCGTTACTTGTGATGAGCCACTCTCTCCTCCCCACATCCTCCTCTTTAATTTCTCCCTCTCCCACTCGCCTCTGTCAACAATTTATATAATTGTAAACCCTTACCAGCTCGCTTAATTTCTTCTCCAAACTGTACTTGAACAACTGTAAAACAGTAGTAAAGGAAAAAAGTTTGTTAGGAGGGTTCCTTTGTGCCTTTATAACCTCTAAATGAACTTATCTATTCTATATGCATACATATGCATGTATATATATATATATATATATATACACACACACACACACACACACACTGTATACAGTAAATACATACATGCATACATACACTATATTGCCAAAAGTATTCGCTCATCTGCCTTTACACGCTTATGAACTTAAGTGACATCCCATTCTTAATCCATAGGGCTTCAACTCTTCTGGACAAGCTCTCCACAAGGTTTAGTAGTGTGTTTATGTGAATTTTTGACCATTCTTCCAGAAGTACATTTGTGAGGTCAGATACTGATGTTGGACGAGAAGACCTGGCTCGCAGTCTCCGCTCTAATTCATCCAAAAGGTGTTCTATTGGGTTGAGGTCAGGACTCTGTGCAGGCCAGTCAAGTTCCTCCACACCAAACTCGCTCCTCCATGTTTTTATGGACCTTGCTTTGTGCACTGGTGCGCAGTCATGTTGGAACAGGAAGGGGCCATCCCCAAACTGTTTCCACAAAGTTGGGAGCATGAAATTGTCCGAAATTCTCTTGGAATGTTGAAGCAATTAGGATGTTCCTTTCACTGGAACTAAGGGGCCAAGCCCAGCTCCTGAAAAACAACCCCACACCATAATCTCCCCTCCACCAAACTTTACACTTGGCGCAATGCAGTCAGACAAGTAACATTCTCCTGGCAACCGCCAAACCCAGATTCATCCATCAGATTGCCAGATGGAGAAGCGTGATTCATCATTCCAGAGAACGCGTCTCTGCTGCTCTAGAGTCCAGTGGTGGTGTGCTTTACACCACTGCTTTGCATTGCTCTTGGTGATGTATGGCTTGGATGCAGCTGCTCAGCCATGGAAACCCATTCCATTGAAGCTCTCTATGCACTGTTCTTGAGCTAATCTGAAGGCCACATGAAGGAGGTCTGTAGCGACTGACACTGCAGAAAGTTGGCGACCTCTGCGCACTATGTGCCTCAGCATCCGCTGACCCCGCTCTGTCATTTTACATGGCCTACCACTTCGTGGCCGAGTTCCTGTCGTTCCCAATCACTACCATTTTGTTATAATACCACTGACATTTGACTGTAGAATATTTAGTATTTAGGAAATTTGCTAGGAGTAGCGAGGAGTCTGGGCACAGACTCAGCCAAACTGGAAAAAGACCAGGTGAATTTTTTTTTCTAATCTTCAATCATTATCATCACCAACTGAAGGAAAATCTTTTGGTAGAATGGTTTTCAACACCCCAGTACAGTTCCACAGATTTGAACCAATACCAAGCTTTTCTGACAGACTGTGATGGCTCATCACCTTTTCATTGAAACAATCTCACAGTACTACCAAAGAATAAACATGAACAAGCACCAGAGAGTGTGCTGAACCATACAGGACCGCATCCATCCCAAATTTTGTGTCATCTGTCTGACAACGACCAAACAGACCTACACAGACCCTCACACAAAAGGTCAGAAATTAGATGAATTTTCCCAATAATGACTTGTAGTTCTTAAATAAGAAGAGATACTTCATACTCGTACCTGCAGCAACTTCAGCTCTTCCTTCAGGCTGGTGATCTCTTTGTCCTTTAATTCAGCATTCAGTTGGTGTTTCCCCTTTCAAATTCATTAGCATTTCATTAGTCAAATTTGCATATTTTAATATACTACAATGTACAACAGTAGTGCAAGCATTAGATTAGGGAGTACAAAGAAAAGCTACCTTCTCTTCTTCTATTCCACGAATCTGAGCCTGAAACTTAACATTGTATTTAGTATTTAACACATACTAATGGGTATTTAACACATCTGAAAGTTTTTTCTACTAAACTTCATATCAAATGAAACTTTTACATCATTTATTGTAAAAAAAAAAAAAAGTCTAAATATAGACCTGCTTTTTAACAGCAGCGATCGATTCCGATTGTTCACTTGCCATCCTGTTGATTTGATTTTGTAAAGACTCCTAAAAATATTACAGAAACATTACAAAACATTTTATGACATACAAATGCTGTCCACATTGCCTTAAATAAAATGACATCCAGGCTTTTGTTGGAACACACACCTTCTGCCACTCTAGTTCTTGTTTCTCCAGGACGAGTTTACAGATCTGAGCCTCGTGACGTGTTTCTGCATCCTGAATGCAAATCATTCACACTTGTATATTCTCAATTGAAATAACTTATTAACTTGAAATGGCTGATATTTACAATAAACTTCAGGCTGTAGACAAATACTCTATGTAAAAAAAAAAAAAAAAGAAACAAGATACACACAAATCACATTTTAATGGCTGGTGCAGCATGTTTGGGAAACCACCGGTGCATTAAAGAGGAGATATTAGCACAAAGACTTCCTCATCCTCCTACAGGAAAGGTAAAAGTCAGTGGCTTTCTACGCGGTCACTTTTTATATGTACGTAGGAGTTTATTTATATGTTCCCATTAAAGTGTGTTACAGGCATAGCGTATACTTGAGAATACACACCAGGCAAAGATAGACGATAAATTCACTCACTAGAGAGTTTGCCCAGGAAAAAAAAAAAGGGGGGACATTAAATTTGGTCCTAAAAGCAGAAGAGCTGATTTATAAGCTGAAAACATATCAAAGGGATTATAAAACTAAATACTATAAACCAAACTATAAAGAACTAACAGTGCAAAATCCTTAGGACGAAAAAGTACAATTAGAAAAACAAATATGTTTAAACACTCATGTAAGATAATTAATCCCACAGACTAATCGGTTCAAGTTGAATTTCCGCTCATATTTGTAGGTTGTTAAAAAAAAAAAAAAAGAAGTACTTAAGCTGAGAAAGACAAACCTGATAGTCGTCCTCTGCCTCAACCTTCATCCCAATAAACCAAGGAACTACAAAGTGTTAGTTTAATGGCATGCCTGAGGAGCGGACTGATTTAATGCCTTTGTTCCCCAACAGCATGATAATAACAATAAAAAGGAGAGCGAGCCGATGCTTAGTTTTGGTCCTACAACCTTTACATGTACAGAGTCGCCGTTTAAATGCTTGCTTGAGGGAAACAGTTTTACAAGCATGAAGACATGAATGTGGCAGGTCCTGCTCGCATGACCCCACGCTGATGTAAATGCACTTATGTACAGATGGACCCGAAGTGTTGCCATCGTCTTCATTCAAAAACCAATAACACCCCCCTCCGAACAAATTGCATCTTTCTAGTCTATCTAGATTTACCCGAACTTAACTATAACTATAACTGAAGGGCACTAGCAGACTTGCACAGTCTTAAAATATGATGACATTTATTGCATGGTATCATCTTCCTAGCTGTTCTCAATACACAGGAGTAAAAATACATACATAAATAAATAAATAAATAAATAAATAAATAAATAAATAAATAAAACTCTAAAAAAAAAAAAAAAAAAAAAGCCTTGAACGTCTGTATAATCTATTCATCTTTGTTTTGTACAATAATTAAACCTCAACATTGCATCAAAATCTCTTTTCTGTTCTTTCAGTTTCTTCTTCGATAATCTATAGTGCAAAAACAATAGATTAAAAAAGAAGCCAAAATGTGACCAATCTTTAAATAGAGAACGAAACCAGAGCTTTAAAGTGTCTGTGTGCTGAATCACAGTGAGCAGTTGATGTCCTCACTAAATACCAATTTCATTAATAATGATTAAAAAATAATGAAGACAGGTTGTACCCTGTGAATATGCAATTCCTCCAATGCTTCAAGGAGGCTCGTCTTAAATTCAAGAAGCTGTACTGAAATTATTCCACTGTCCGTTTCAGGAACAATGTCTGACGACTTCAGTTCGCAGTTGTCATATTCCCTGTCAGTCTAAAATGAAAAAAAAAAAATGTCTATATATA
>JAOVYU010000001.1:31972336-31982856 GCA_025674565.1 Synodontis membranacea | reverse complement strand
GCCGAGTCTAAACATTTGCTTGCCTGTTCAAGTTCTGTTGGGTCTGATGGTGATTCAATTATAGTTGATAACTCTGGAAGATTATTAATAAAGCTCTGTGCAGTAGCTGACGTGAAAAAGCATCTGTGGGATGTTCCACAGCACACCTTCAGGGGTCTAGTAGAGTCCATGCCTTGATGGGTCAGGGTTGTTTTGGCACCAAAACAATATTAGGCAGGTGGTCATAATGTTATGCCTGATTGCTGTATGTGTTTATTTTCCAGCCTCTTTATTAAGTACACCTGTACAAATGCTTGTTAACACAAATAACTAATCAGCCAATCACATGGCAGCAACTCAATGCATTTAGGCATGTAGATGTGGTGAACACAAGTTGCTGAAGTTCAAACCATCCATCAGAATGGGGAAGAAAAGGGATTTAAGTGACTTTGAAAATGGCATGTTGGTGCCAGAAGGGTAATTCAGAAGTACTTCTGAGTATTTCAGAAACTGCTGATCTACTGGGATTTTTACGCAAAACCATCTCTAGGGTTTACAGAGAATGGTCCGAAAAAGAGAAAATATCCAGTGAGCGGGGGTTGGGTGGATGAAAGTGTCAGAGGAGAATGAGCAGACTGGTATGAGATGATATAAAAGCAACAGTAGCTCAAATAACAGCTTGTTCAACAAGGTGTTGGAAACATTCCTCAGAGATTTTGGTCCACGTTTTGGTCCAAGGTATGGAGAATACCAACTATGAATGCACAACACGTCAAACCTTGAAGCAGATGGGCTACAGCAGCAGAAGACCACACCGGGTGCCACTCCTGTCAGCTAAGAACAGGAAACTAAGGCAACAACTTGCACAGGCTCACTAACATTGGACAATACGAGATTGGAAAAATGTTCCCTGGTCTGATGAGTCACGATTTCTGCTGTGACATTCATATGGTAGGGCCAGAATTTGGTGTAAACAACTTGAAAGCATGGATCCATCCTGTCTTGTATTAATGGTTCATGCTGGAGGTGGTGGTGGTTTAATGGTGTGGGGGATATTTTCTTGGCACTCTGGGACCCTTAGTACCAATTGAGCATTGTTTAAATAACAACAGCCTACCTGAATATAGTTGCTGACCATGCCCATCCCATTATGACCACAGTGTATCTGTCTTCTGATGGCTACTTCCAGCAGGATAATGCACCATGTCACAAAGCTCAAATCATGTCATATTGGTTTCTTGAACATGACAACGAGTTCATTCTACTCCAGTGGCCTCCCAGCCACCAAATCAGATAGTGATGCTGTCGTGTGAATATGGACCAAAATCTCTGAGGAATGTAGAACACCATGTTGAATCCATGCCACGAATTAAGAATTAAGGCCGTTCAGAAGGAGGAGAAAGAGCAGCACCCTCCCATACATTCCCTTTACATTCAGATGAATATGGTTGCAGAGTCTAACTGAATCTACTGTCAGAGTTCTTTTGCCAGAATTTGCCACAAATTATGTGCAGCTTGTCTAATCATAACAACTCAAAAAGTTTCTATAAAAAGTAAAAATAATAATAATAAAAATAAATAAAAGGTCAAGATGGGGTTGAGGGTTTTGTTGATTCTTGACTTACATTATTTTAATACACTGAAATCCAAACACATTGTTCTCATTTCTGGAAATTTTTAATGAGATCAGGATTGTCATGACAATGGCAATTTTTCAAGGAGTAATGTTAGTCTGAAACTGCCTTGCTACACAGTGTTACTGGTACTTAAACATTTGTTGTTTTCAGAAATTTGGTACCTTGACACTGTTCTGTACCCGTGTCACCCTAATATAAAATCAGTTTTTATGGTAGGTGCTGATTGTAATTCTCATTCTGCTTCCTGTGGCACAGATTGTTGTACGAAGCACAGACTATGATCGCACTCTGATGAGTGCTGCCTCAAACCTTGCTGGCCTTTACCCACCCAATGGCTCACAGGTGTTTCATCCAGGTTTGGACTGGCAACCTATACCAATACACACAGTCCCCCAGAATGAGGAGAAGGTAGGTATATGCATCTTCTCTCATCTACTCAGTATGCTGTACATAGTTCCCCAGTCTCTAAACTGCGAAAAAAAAACAACAACAAAAACTATCAAGTGGATCAAGTCCCTATTTGAAACAAATTAAAAAATAAGGCTCAGGTTATTTTAAATGCTGACTAAAAGTGAATGTTCACTAGTGGTTGTATGATTTTTTTTTTTGTTTGTTTTTTTCCCAGCTGCTGTCGTTTCCTATACCAAACTGTCCACGTTACCAATTGCTCATGAATGAGACAGAAAGAACAGAGATCTTCCTCAACATGACAAAGACTTACAAAGTGAGTCTGAATCTCTTGCCACATTACCTACACAAAACAATTGTTAAAATGAACTTTACTTTACAAAATAGAACAATTTTGAAATTAATTTACAGATATTGTCATTAGGGCCTGAAGATAAAATAAGTCTTATAGAATAATTGACACACACACACACACACACATATATATATGTCTGTGTGTGTGTGTATGTGACCTTCCACATGAAAAGGTACCATATGTAGGAAATTGAGTTAACAGCATATTGATGTAGTCAATATAACTACAAAAAAATGAGCTATTACTTTGCTATATAGCTTAACACTTTGGGTGTTTGCATAACAGATTGTGAAATGTTAAAAAACGCTTATATTTGGAAGTTTTACCTCCATATTATGTGCTATATCTCAGTCGTTTTCAGGAAGTTATATAGATGTTAACATTTTCAGCTTTGAGAACCATTTCCCTAAACTGTCTAATTTTGTTTTTATTGATACTTGTGCCTAAGCACACGTATTGGAAATAGAAGGAACAAAAGGTACAAGTTATTACATGTTACACTGAATGTTTTAAGTATGATATTGTAAAGTTTTATGCAAAAATAGGCAAGCAATAATAAGGAAACAAGAAGCAAAAAAATTATTTACAAGCTACACAATTTAGTACTTGTCTGTGACTGTGAGTGACTGTGCATAGCATACTACGTCGAAAGAGTGGGGAGCAGTGCTTGGGGGCGGCATCTTGCTCAGGGTACCTCAAGGGTACCTTGCTGGTCGTGGGATTCGAACCTGAAATTCTCTGATTATAGGGGCGCTTGCCTAACCATTAGGCCACCATCTGCCCCAGATGATGTGGAGCTGAAACACCAGCACTAGGGTCTGGTTTCGACTCTCGGCATTGTTTCAACTTTGTATTATGCGTTGAAGGCGTTGGTAGCTCTGCAAGAGACTCACTGGTACCAGGCTGATGCACTTCTACAATTTCAGTCATTACTTCTTCAGTAGTTACAGCTACTGGTTTTGGACAAATAATGTCCTGAGCCTCTTCAGGGACAAATTCTCAAATCTTTGTATACAAAGCTGCTTGAACACTTAATATTCTAGAATGTTGAGAAAAGTTAAGTCAGGGGGGGTTATATAGAATGCGTAGAGCATAATATTCTAGAATGTTGAGAAAAGTTAAGTCGGGGGGGTTATATAGAATGCGTAGAGCATATTATTAGCAATATTATTAATTATAATATTAATATTAATAATATTAATAAAGAGAACCCATATATATATATATATATATAGGTACTTGAAAGTTTGTGAACCCTTTAGAATTGTCTACATTTCTGCTTAAATATGACCTGAAACATCATCAGATTTTCACACAGTGGAAATAAAGAGAACCCAGTTAAATAAATGAGACAAAAATAATTCACTTGACCATTTATTAATTGATGAACATGATCCAATATTACATATGTCAGTGGCAAAAGTATGTAAACCTTTCATTTCAGTACCTGGTGTTAACCCCCTTTTGCAGCAATAACTGCAACTAAACGTTTCCGGTAACTGTTGATCAGTCCTGCGCATCGGATTGGAGGAATTTTAGCCCATTCCTCCTTACAGATCAGCTTCATTTCTGGGATGTTGGTGGGTTTCCTTGCATGAACTGCTCGCTTCAGGTCCTTCCACACTATCTCAATTGGATTAAGGTCAGGACTTTGACTTGGCCATTCCAAAACATTACCTTTATTCTTCCTTAACCATTCTTTGTTATTATGATTGTGTGCTTAGGAATGTCGTCTTGCTACATGACCCACTCCTCTTGAGATTCAGTTCATGTCCTGACGTTTTCCTTTAGTATTTGATGGTATGATGCAGAATTTATTGTTCCGTCAATGATGGCAAGCCATCCAGGCCCAGATGCAGCAAAACAGGCCCAAACCATGATATTACCACCACCATGTTCAACAGACTGGAAGGTAACTGGAAGGTTCAACAGACATAAGGTTCTTATGCTGGAATTCAGTGTTTTCCTTTCTCCAAAGACAACACTTCTCATTTAAACAAAAAAAGCTCTATTCTGGTCTCATCTGTCCAAAAACATTTTTCCAGTAGCCCTCTGGCTTGTCCACATGACCTTTATCAAACTGCAGATGAGCAGCAATGTTCTTTTTGGAGAGCAGTGGCTTTCTCCTTGAAACCCTGCCTTGCACACCATGGTTGTTTAGTGTTCTCCTGATGGTGGACTCATGAACATTAGTATTAGCCAGTGCAAGAGAGGCCTTCAGGTGCTTAGAAGTTACCCTGGGATCCTTTGTTAATTGGCCGACTATTACACGCCTTGTTCTTGGACTGTTACCTGGGGAGGGTAACAATTTGAAAATGTATATTTTATTAATTGTCAATCAGGAGGACAAGTGAATGGTTTTATTTGTCTATTTCTATTAATATTGGTTGACAGTAAGTCTTGGTGAACAGTATGCCCTCTGTGATGTGGTGAACAGAATATGTCAGTTAAGAAGCTTCCTTAATTAAAAGTTACAGCTGTGGTCAAAAGTTTACATGCAGCATCATGGACATGAATGTCACAGCAATATTGGGCTTTTTTTTATTATTTATTTGAACTGTGGTGTTCAATGATGATTGTACAACATGCTTGAATAGATTAAAAACACGAATTTGGTTCAGTTTACTAAAATCAAGACAGGGTCAGAATTATACTTACAGGGTCAAAAATATGCACACACCCATTTAGATTATTAATTCAGTGGTGCTGAAAGTTCCAAAATGTATTTTAATTTGTCAACTTCAAGGCTTCATTACTTCCTGTTATTGATCATGACTGACTACAGCTGATAGCTTAGTCAGACCCAATCTATCACCTTCAGCTGGAAGGAAATTGGCTTTCTATGGTCAGGAACAACCCAGGAACCATCAAGGCACAGGCCTGACATGAACTGGACGCTGCTGGAACACTGTCTACAGTCAAGAGTTTTACATTGCCATGAACTGAGAGATCTTCCAAGAAAAGGTTCTTCTCCAGAATTGACACCTTCAAACTCGAATAAAGTTTGCAGCTGACGACACTGACAAAGAAAAAGCCTTGTGGATTAAAGATGTCCATTTAATAGGACTATATGTAAACTTCTTACCACAACTGTATGTTGAGAATGTGGAAGTGAGGCATTGTATTGCAGTTTTGCGATGTATTTTTGTAATATAATATTGAATTCTGTTCTTTTTATTGAGTAGGATTTCCTGGACATGGTGGGGAATAAAACTGGACTGAAGTCACCTTCCATTGAGGAAGTCTGGAGTGTCTATGACACACTTTTTTGTGAGGTGAGACTTTGTGAGAGCATTAGACAAGTAATTTATTTTATTTAACCTAGAGATGATTTCAATTAAAATGTTGTGGGTTTTTTTTTTTTGTTTGTTTTTGTTTTGTTTTGGCATTTCATCATACTTTTGGCTTTTTGGAGTATTGTCTAATGTTGGTGCCTAATGATGCCAAGAAGCAAAAATTACAAAGTATTTAAATTATTCCAAACTATTCATAAACTAATCTATGGATTATGCATTTCACATTTTAAATGTGCATGAAACAGTTTTAAACAGTTATCTCCTCAAAAATAGTATTTAAAAATTAATATAATATAATATAATATAATAGAATTTAAAATACAATAATAATGGTGTTTATGGTTTCCGAGTGGCACAACA
This sequence comes from Synodontis membranacea, assembly GCA_025674565.1. Classification (NCBI taxonomy): domain Eukaryota; kingdom Metazoa; phylum Chordata; class Actinopteri; order Siluriformes; family Mochokidae; genus Synodontis; species Synodontis membranacea. The sequence continues at coordinate 31,976,821 of JAOVYU010000001.1, read as the reverse complement.
GAGAAGTGTTCGCTCTGTCATCATTTGAACTCCAATGATGCCATAGCCATATGTGGCTGGGCACTCAGAAGAGCAAAACTCCCCTGTGCTCTCAGGGAGGGAAGTGTTACGTATTCTGTCTCTCCCATATCAGTTATAGCAACACTAGCTTATCATATGTGTCTGTGAGCCAATGCATACTAGAAGGGGCAGATGGCACTTTCCTCCAAGTGTGTTATCCCGCCCCCTGACATTGCATGTGCTTCAGTTTGGAAAGATGTGGCCAACTGGCTTCACATGCCTTCTTGAAGGAAGCCACATTCACCCTCCTTGGTTGGTAATGGACATGACTAATTTAGGGAGAAAATCAGGGAAAAATGTGTGTGTGTGTGGGGGGGGGTATTTTATAATAAAGCATGGTAAAGAACTAAAGAAAATGTCTTGTGCACAAAGAAATGACTTTAAAAATTTACTTGCAAATAATAATGGTAATAAGTAAAAGTAAAAAACAGTAATAAATAATAAGCCATATACAGTAAAATAAACAAAGCCAAAATTTGTGGTGATAAACCTTTGCTTAAAAAAATGAACAAAACAAACTATCTGTGCTCTCAGGTACAATTTGTGTAATTAGGGGTCCAAGTAGAGAAGCTGCTGGAACCCTATTGTTTTTGTTCTGATTTTTAGGGATCGAACCAGAAAAGCTGCATTCATCCCTATTGTTTTTGTTCAGATTTTTTTTATTCTTCCCTATGTAAAAGTGGTAGTACAGCCCAGACTGTTCAAGCTATGTAGAAACCCTTTGGAGGGCTGGTGTAGAGTAACCCCTCACCTCAAACACCAAAAATGACGCATGTCCACCCATAGGTGGTGCTATAATAATCCCTGTTGGTGGAAACCGTATTGGATAACTCAAAAATTCTTTGTCCACCTGATTCTTTGGAAGCTCCCGAAATGGGGGAAATGCCCATTTCTGCCTAATAATTTTCCCTCCATTTTTGTAAAACTTGAAAGTGAATCAGAACTATCTCGTCCGAGGCCATTCATCCGAAACTCACGAAATTCTGTAAAAAATTATATTTAGACTTTGATAACAAAAATGACTGAAGCGGATTTTTTATTCGTCAAACCATTTCTGTTTTACACATATGTTAAAATATAATACATTTTCAGGGCATTACCTGTAATCACACTAAAGCCAATATCTTCTCAGTAAAACTTTGCTTCACTCAACATCACCAAACTTGGTACTCCTCATGTCCCATGTCAATTCAGCCACAGGGGGAACTATAAAAAACACTTGTCACTATCTGGAGAACTGCTTAAAATAAATTAATGAAAGTTGGTATATCTCATGTAAGGGGGCTCCTCAGTCAATATGTAAAATTTAGCACTGATTAATTAAAGGGGGCATGGCCTATTATGTGGCGAAAAATCTAGATTGCCCTAAACCATAATACTTATGTAGCACCTCAGACACCAGAAATGACACATGCCCACCAGTAGGTGTCGCTATAATAAGCACATCTACGTTTTGGTTCATATCACAGGAACTGTATGGCAAATATAATAAATTCCTATTTCCTCAGATTCCTTGGAATCTCCCAAATCTAAGGTTCAGAGCTGTGCACATTTCTGCCTTCCAAATTTTCCACCTTATTTGAAAACTTAAAAATGAATCTAGAGTGTCTCCTCTGAGGCCATTCCTCCAAATCTCACGAAAATTGGTACACATCATCTCCAGACTATGATGACAAAAATGGCTGAAGCAGAATTTTTATTTGTCAAAATGTTTAGAAGAAATACACCAATCAATTTTCTGGGTGTGACATAATTACTCTAAAGCTAATATCTCCTCATTAAAACATCCAAAGATAACCAAACTTTGTAGACTTCATGTGTACTACATATTTTGGCCGGACACAAACATTCATGAAAATTCGTCCACAGGGGGTGCTATAACTCACACATGGCAATATCTGGGAACTGCATCAAACTTCTAAAATAAAATTATAAATAAATAAAACAAAACTCTAAATAAATCACCTGTAGGATCTACAGAGCTGCAGTTTCTTGTGCTTATCCACTTGTGACTAAACTTTGCTTCACTCTAACCTATGGTCAATTCAAAAGTCTTTCACTCAGTTGTTTTCAGAACATGTGAAATCAGTTAAAATCTGTATCTCCACAAATGTTCAGTAACATGCTACCAAAATTAATATAAATATTCTTGAATTCCTTTATACCAAGTCTTGTGAATACCGTTCAGGTTGGCCAATCAGTGAACCTGCAGAAATAAGCAACATATTCCTTTATTGTGTACTGTAACATTTTCTATTTCATCTCATTTTCAACCAAATTATTTGACAAAACATATGAGCAAAACACTTTGATGTGTGATTTCTTTCTATATTTTATCTCCTACAGGTGAATTCCCCATATAATTTAAGTAGACAGGATACATTTTTAAGGAAGGTGTTTGGTGAATTTTGTCCACTAGGTGGCCACTCTCAACACTACAGTGCAGATATTAGGCTATTCTTGTGTACTAATATTGTAGTTATTCTCAGGCGTATTGTGTTGCAGACATGTTTTATTCTGTGATCATATCTTAAGTCTGTTATGTGTTTATATAAACCGTGAATGTTATTAAACCCACCTTCAGAGACCTTTCTGGTCTTGGTAATGAAGGCTCAACATATTTTACCAATTTTTGTGATTTTTTTTCTGCATCCTCCTTTTGCATATATAAGCATGACCACCTGCCTAATATTGTGTTGGTCCCCCTTTTGCTGTCAAAACAGACCTGATCCGTCGAGGTATGGACTCCACTAGACCCCTGAAGGTGTGTTGTGGTATTTGACATCAAGATGTTAGCAGCATATCCCTTAAGTCCTGTGAGTTGTGAGGTGGGACCTCCTTGGATCAGACTTGTTTGCCCAGAGATGCTCGATTGTAATTTGGAGGCCTAGTCAACACCTCAAATTTGTTGTTGTGCTCCTCAAACCATTACTGAACCATGTCTAGATGCATTGTGTTGCTGCCATGTAATTAGCTGCAATTACAGCAATAAAAGTGGAAACATCCAAGGGGTGAAAACTTTTTATAGGCAGTGGATTTGAAATCCTGAAGGATGAGATTTTCTAAAGTTGTCACTCAACTTAAAGCAACATATGCTTGCCTGGGCATAGCACTCATTTGTGCTGTGTTTAACATCCCAGTTCAGATTTAATCTCCCTTTGCTGTTATAATAACCTCCACATTTGAGAAAAAAAATCAGGCTGGTCAAGAGGTTTAGGTAATGCTCACATCAAAAAGAAGCATGAGAGAGAGTGTGATCGCTGGAACTTTTATCGTGGCATGCTTGTTGGCACCAGACTGGTTTGGGAATTTCAGAAACTCCTGGGAATTTCCCACACAACAGTCTCTAGAGTTTATACAGAACGGTGTGAAAAACAAAAAAAAAATCCTGTATGTGGAGGGTCTGCAGTCTGAAACTGAGAGAGTGACCAGGGTGGTCTGAACTGACAGAAAGTCTGTAGTAAAGAGTACTTATTTGAATTACAAATATAAGACCAGAAATGCTGTAATTTCTATAGTCTTCATCCATAATCCTTATTTCATTTCATCTCCAATATACTGTGGTAAACAGTCTAAATAACAATAATTGTGAACTTGTGGACCTGACTGTTATTTTTAGCTCTCTCTTCTGTGTCTCTCTCTCTCTCTCTCTCTCTCTCTCTCTCCTTCTCCAACACACGATCTTGTACGCTAACTATGACTTTTCCGGCAAGCAGAAGAAGCATGGCCTGTCCCCTCCAGCCTGGGTGACTCAAGATGTAATGAAGACACTGAAGCTGCTGAAGAACTTTGGCTTCCAGATCATGTTTGGCGTCTATAAAAGACAGGAGAAGTGTCGGCTACAGGGAGGTCAGACCTGGGCATTTACATTATCCATCAATTTTAGAGCTTCAAATAAATCTTTATTCATGAGTCTATCATGTGAAATACTTAAATTTTCATCATTAGAAACAGAAAGGCAGATATTCATGCATTGGTACAAATCAAAATAGAGATATCACTGCTACCTATTTATGCCATAAGATGTAATTTAATCTTGGCCCCACCTTTTTGATATGCTCAGTTTTTTCTCCACCAAAGTTTTAAATCTGTTTTGGGTTCTTTAGCGGCTAATGTGAAACCTTCCACTAGATGTCATTTTTGACTCCTGCTTCAAATTCTCTGTCAGTTCAAAGGCTCTGGTCAAAACATTTTTTTTTCATTATGTTGCTAAAGTGTTGCTAAATAAAGGCTTGCTTACAACCCCGAATGTAAAGAAAAAGTAGTGACTCTGGGTCAAATGTAAATACAATACAGCACTGATCATCAACTGGCGGCCCGAATCCGGCCCGCTGAGTCATTCAATCGTGACTGGATTCCAAAATTGTGAGGATCAAAAAGAAAATAGTGGTCCACACCAGTGATGCGCGGGTCAATGTATAAACA
>JAOVYU010000001.1:31949889-31964377 GCA_025674565.1 Synodontis membranacea | reverse complement strand
TTGACAGAAAGACATAAAAAGTCCCGTTTGCAGTTTGCCAGGAGCCATGTAGGGGACACAGCAAACATGTGGAAGAAAGTGCTCTGGTCAGACGAGACCAAAGTTGAACTTTTGGGCCTAAATGCAAAGCGCGATGTGTGGCGGAAAAGTAACCCTGCTCATCACCCTGAACACACTGTAAATGCTGTTAAACAGTGTCTTATGTAAAACTCCGACCTGTGTCTGTGTTGTCGTGAAGAGAGCTACAGTGAGAACTCGCCTGCTCAACACGGGTAGGAGAGACGACAGGATTGCAGCGGAGGACGACGCAACGTGGATCCGATGCATCACATCAGATAAGCAGAGTGCATAACGCATTGTGGACATGGCGATTTAAAGCAACAGTGATTAGACTGGGTTATAGCGCTAATTTCAGGCCAAAACCAGAAGGAGCTCTACCACAAAGACGAAGTTAATGTGGTGTGAGAAGTGGTTAAACTTGGAAACTGCAATTAAGGACTCAGGACTTGCATGCTGTGCTTAATGTGGAGATTAATCCAGTGTGTTTGCATTCATAGTCGTTGTGTGTCACAAGGTTTGAAGGACAAATTAGTAAAATACTTGACAATAGCAAGTTAATGATTTTCATTTAATGCTGAAGAAAATTACATGATTATATGTGAAAGCTAAAAGGGTTTGTAAGTAATTTTTGAGTTTTACAAGAACTGACCTAGTTTAAAGGGCACCTTCAGTGAATTTTAAAGGGTACTATGCCTTTGTAATGTAAGGGATAAGCACTTTAAAACATTTCTAAGTATATTTACACTGTTATTGCAGTTTTATTTATATTTGTGCTAAGGTAATTTCTGTTGTTCTTATTTGTTCTGAAATCTTAGTTGACGTGAAGTTTAAGGTCTAACAGTTATCTTGTTGCAGTATTGATGTCAACAGTGTGTTTAGAAGATTCATACACACATTTGTGAACTTTCCTGGCTATTCAAATGAAGCCTATAGCAACTTTCACTTACACATAGTCTAGAAGGAATCCAATTCAAGTCTAAATAGCTACACAGTCACACTGCTATTATCTCAACATGTCTGACATAAACACTGAGACTCCATGGATACTGGATCCGCAGCAGAAAGGCCACGAAGAAGTGAAAGGGTGCGAACACTAACGAAAAAGGGAAGAGAGCGTCAAGAAGAAAGACTGAAGCACATTCAACGTAGATATAAAATCATCTATGAAAGTGGAGATGTCATGCATGAATAGGCAAGGAATTATTAAGTGATGATGCTTCTGAGGATGAATTAAGTGAACTTATTGAGAACATAAAATGTACCTGTTCTGATGTAAAGGTCATTTATGAAGAACTGCGTCAAGTACAAACCCCTGAACTAGATCTGAGGCGCAGGGTTGATACGTGCATTTTATTCTCAGGATTCGTTGTTCAAAGAGCAGAGAGACGCCTTAAAGGGCATAAGGCAGATAAAGATGAAGAACCTTGGCCTGATGTTGGATCAATCTTAGACTCAACAGGTTCTGTCTCTAGGTCACTGTCTCATCGATAAAGATGTAGTTCTACCCACTCTAGCATCCACTCTGTCAAAAGAATAGAGACTGTAGCTGAAGCAGCTGCAACTCAGGAGGTCTTGGCAGTATTGGAGGAACAAGAGAGGGAAGAAACAGAACTTCAAATGCTCGAGGCTGAAAATAAACAACAGTTGGCACAGTTTGAATCTGAGAACCTAGCCAGGCAGCAAGCAATCCAAGATAAACATAGAAAAATTGCATGCCTAGAAGAAGTAAAGAAGCTGAATGCCACTAAAGTTCGGGTAAGGGTCTATAAGGAAGCTGAAGAGAAAATTGAAGCAACTGATTTGTTGCATGGTACTGAAGTGTAACCAGAGCTTCGTGTCACTAACTCCACAATCCCTCCAGTCACAACACATGCTCTCCATGCCAGGAGTCCTCCATTCATCCCTCACTCTCTGCCAGCCACAACCCAAACTCTCAATGCATCAAGTCCCGCATTTATTCCTCAATCCCCAGCAGTTATGAGTCAAGTCCCTTGACTGCTACCACAATTTCCTCCAGCTTCAGTGTCCAGGCCTCAAGAGCAGAACAGCTCAAATCTGGTTAATGTGCTAGCAGAAGCTGTAAGTGCTAATCGTCTCCCAACACCAGAGCCTGCGTTATTTACTGGAGACTCCTTGAAATTCAAGGACTGGCAACTATCTTTCAAAACATTAACAGAACGAAAAAACATTCCAGAGAATGAAAAACTTTATTAGGGTTAGGGTTAGGGTTACTTAGGGTAGCTTACTTAGGTGGTTCAGTAAAGAAAGCCATAGAAGGATTTCTTCTATTAGGCACAGATGCAGCATATGACTCAGCTTGGAAGCTTTTAGAAAAACGTTTCGGAGACCCATTCATAGTTGCGAAGTCCCTCAGAGACAAGCTGTATGCATGGCCAAAGATAAGCTAAGAGAAATTGGCAAACTAAGAAAATTTGCAGACTTTCTCAAGAGCTGTGAGGCTGCAATGTCCCACATCAAGACACTGGATGTCCTTAATGATTGCATCGAGAGTCAAAGGATTCTGCTGAAATTGCCAGATTGGTTGGTTTCCAACTGGATGGAAGTCAGGCAAATAACGGCTGAGTACCCTCCATTCAAAGTGTTTGTTGACTTCCTGTCGAAGGAAGCAGATCTCGCTTGTGATCCCATATCCTAGCTACAAGCACTCAGGAGTGTTGAAGGTGAGAGACCAAAACATCCACGAAACCAAATAATTCAAGCAAAGACTCTGACCACAAGCACAACACAGAACAGTATTCCATCTTGTATCTTCTGCAAAAGGACAGGACACATCCTTGATAAGTGCCGAAGGTTCGCTGAAAAGTCAGTTCAGGATTGTGTTAAATTTGTGCACGCAGAGAAGCTTTGTTTTGGATGTTTGAAGACTGGTCACCACTCAGGAAGGTGTGATGACAAAAGCATGTGTGAAAAATGTCAAAAGAGACATCCGACATGTTTACATGATGACAAGTTCAAAGAACGTCAGAAGCCAGTGCACCTAAATGGAGGTGACATCTCAAAGGACAAGTCAGACACCACAGAAAGGACTGGAACAGCAACTACCAACAGAGTCATTCAAGAGGGCCTAAGCACACAAACGTCCTCTATCTTGCCACTCTGGGTATCATCCATCAAGCAGCCAGAGCAAGAACTCCTTGTCTATGCACTCTTAGACACGCAGAGTGATCTTAGACACACCTTCATACTAGATGAAGTAGCCCAAGACCTCAAAACAAACAAAGAGAATGTCAGTCTGCGGCTATCCACAATGTCTGCTAAGTCAACAGTCATACCATGTCAGAAACTGACAGGTCTACAAGTGACCTCAAAGAAGAGGATTCCTCTGCCACCTGTTTTCACACGAGAGTTCATCCCAGCAAACAGGTTACACATCCCAACTACTGAAACAGCTCTAAAATGGCCACATCTAGAGCAACTGTCAAAAAGGATTCCACCACAGCTGGACTGCGAAGTTGCCTTCTCATTGACTATAACTGTCAACGAGCTCTTCTTCCAAGAGAGTTCCTGTCTGGTGACGACAATCATCCATATGCGCAGCGGACTGATCTTGGCTGGAGCATTGTTGACTGCTCACATCCAGCAAGTGATGATAGCGATGCAGGAACTAGTCATAGAACCATAGTGCGACAAGTAACACCAGCTGTGCATCCATCAGTTCAGCTAAAGAAAGAAGTACATTTTGTGTGCAGAATTCAAGTTAAAGAGATCAACCCACCTGACATAATTAAGACTCTTGAATCAGATTTCACTGATCATTCTGCAGACGATAATCCAGTTTCTCAAGAAGACCTTCGCTTCTTGTCTAAAGTGAAAGCAGGAATAAGGCAGAAGGAAGATGGCCACTATGAACTCCCGCTTCCTTTCAAGACAGACAAACCTAATATCCCAAGACTTGAGTTATCATCAGCTGTGACGTCAGTTCGCCTTGGTGATGTCATCAGAGGCGAACTGACGTCACAGCTGATGATAACATCACCAAGGCGAACTGACGTCACAGCTGATGATAACTCAAGTCAGTTCGCCTTGGTGATGTTATCATCAGCTGTGACGTCAGTTCGCCTCTGATGACATCACCAAGGTGAACTGACGTCACAGCTGATGATAACTCAAGTCTTGGGATATCGTCAGCTGTGATGTCAGTTTGCCTTGGTGATGTCATCAGAGGTGAGCTTGAGATTGAAAACCTGCAAGAGTATTACTGGACAGACTCAAAGGTAGTCCTTGGCTACGTGAACAATTATGCTAAAAGGTTTCACACGTTTGTGGCCAACAGGATACAGCGAATAAGATCTAGTACAAAACCTGAACAGTGGCGACACGTCAGCTCTGAAAACAACCCAGCTGATTGCGCCTCAAGAGGATTGAGTGCACTTCAAATGAAAGAATCTAACTGGCTGAAAGGACGAAACTTTCTTTAGGCAACAAAATCTCCCACGTGAAGAAGAAATGATCAGAGAAGTTGAAGCAGCTGATCCTGAGCTTCGCAGAACACATGTTCATGTGGTCAAGACAAGAGAATTGGATTCAATGGTGAACCATTTCACTAAATTCTCTGACTGGTCTAGAGTAGTGAGAGCTGTTGCCAGGCTCAAGAGATTTGTCAGAGAGTTCAATGGGTCGACTAACCTTGAACGAAAAGAGGCAGAAATCTTCATCATCAAAGTCATGCAAGAAGAAGCGTTTGCTGAAGACATAAAGAAAATCAAAGGCCAGAAGGAACACTCTAAGCAAGCACAATTGGCTACACCAGTTGAATGCTTTCTTGGACAAGAACAATGTCCTTAGGGTGGGAGGCCGGCTATCTCAGTCAGCCTTACACCATGATGTCAAGCATTCTGCGATACTTCCGAAGAAATCTCATGTGTCAGCCCTGCTCGTCAAACATCATCATGAGCACATACACCACCAAGGAAGAGGCATGACCATGCATGAGTTGTGTGCAAATGGAATATGGATCCTAGGATGTGGAAACGTGGTCTCCTCACACACTTACAAGTGTGTAAAATGTAGGCATACAGAAGAACAACAGAGGTTAAACACATGGGAAACTTACCAGAAGAGAGAACTGAAACATCTCCCCCTTTCACTTACTGTGGACTTGATTGTTTTGGCCCCTTTATAGCGAAGAAAGGAAGAAAAGAAATAAAACGATACAGATTGTTATTCACTTGCTTATGTTCCAGAGCAGTGCACATCGACACATTTGACAACAGACGCATTCATTAATGCATTCATGATCATTCATAGCTATTCGAGGACCTGTGCACCAGTTAAGATGTGTTAGAGGAACAAACTTTATTGGTGCTAGGAAGGAGCTTTCGGAGTTGCTTAAAGGAATGGATCAAGACCGTCAGAGGGCGTTTGGTTGTGAATTTGTGTTGAATGTTCCATCAGCTAGCCACACGGGTGGAGTCTGGGAGTGCCAGATTCGAACAGTCCAAAGCATACTGACAGCTATGCTCGACAAGTTGCCAGCAGACTTGATACTACGACTCTAAGAACATTTTTCTGTGAAACAATAGCCATAATCAATAGCAGGCCACTAAGTGTTGAGCATCTTCCCGATCCTACTGGCCCAGAACCCCTCACTCCCAACCATATTCTATCCATGAAATCATCAGTTATTCTGCCACCTCCCGGACAGTTCTGCAAGGAAGACCTCTATCTGCACAAAAGGTGGAGAAGACTGCAGTTTTTGGCCAATGAATTTTGGCAACGATGGAAACGAGAATACCTGCTAAACCTTCAACAATGACTTGATGAACGGCTTCCAAGGGTTGTAGAAGGTCAACCCAGCACAGATGGCAAGGTGCGAAAGGTGAAACTTCTGCTCAGTGACACTATCTTTGACAAGGGAAAACCAATCACTAGATCAGTTCACCTTGAGAGGCCTGTTCATAAAGTTTACTAAACATTACTAGAGGCCAACTAAGCCACACACAAGACTACATGACCTACAGTACATTTAAAACAGATTCTCACACTTCACTTCCTTTATAATTTTCTTTGAGGAAAATCTATCATTTTAAGTCAATGATTGATTTGCTGGGAGTGTAAATGCTGTTCAACAGTGTCTTATGTAAAACTAATGATGGAAATAATTTGTTTATTATGGGTACATAATTTAATTAATATATAATTTAAGGGACCCGCCCAGGGTGTAACCCCTGCCTCTCGCCCGAAGTTAGCTGGATATTGAACAGGATTAAGCAGAAGAAGATGGATGGATGGATGGATATAATTAAAGGCTAAATGTCTTCATTTAAATGTGAGGTAGGGTTAGGTTTTATATATATATATATATATATATATAGAGAGAGAGAGAGAGAGAGAGAGAGAGAGAGACACTAGCAGTCAAAAGTTTGGACACACTTTCTCATTCAATGTCTTTCTTTATTTTTACGCATATGGAATTATGCAATAAACAAAAAGAAACAACCAGAATGCTTTATATTTTAGATTCTTCAAAGTAGCTACCTTTTGCTTTGATGACAGTTTCACACACTCTTAGCATTCTCTCAGTCAGATTCATCAGCTATTCACCTGGAATGGTTTTCACGTCTTGAAGTTCCCAGAGCTGCTGAGCACTCTGTCGTCCTCAAAGCAAAAGGTGGCTACTTTGAAGAATCTAAAATATAAAACATATTCTGGTTTGCTTAACACTTTTTTGTTTACTGCATAATGTCATGTGTGTGTTCCTTCATCATTTTGATGTGTTCAATATTAATCTACAATGTAGAAAATAATAAAAATAAAGAAAACCATTGATTGAGAAGGTGTGTCCAAACTTTTGACTGTGTATATATAAAACTGGAGAGTACGCTTAAATTAAGCTTGGTGGTATACTGAAGAACCAGTTTCAGTCTGTTACTCAGTGAGGGTTCAACTGGCATCAACATACAGGCTCTGAACAAGGCTCCCAAGGCAAGTCGCAGTCCTTGATGGTGCACAGTGTACAGTATTTGTATGTATGATTGTCTGGCAGAGCTATATATAATACTCCTACCATCTAATCAGGATCAGACTAAGGTCCTGTATAGGCATAGTAGTAATTTACAATCTGCATCCCAATTTCTTTTTGTCACCACCTTTTTAATACATAAAACATTAAGATATCTGTTATTTAATAGTTTCATACATGGGATAAAAGAGTCTGTTGTCAAAAACCTGTCTCCTATACTACGTATTCATGGAAAGTTGTAGTTGTTCTATTGTATTTATATTCTCCCCTTGCGGTAAATACAGATATCTTCAACATAAAGAAACAATATGTTAGACCATTGGTTCTCAAACTTATCTAATCTGGGCAAAGGTTTTGTAAGCTAAGCAGGTCAACTGTATTTGGAACCCCCCCCCCAATAGATAGATAAATAGATTATTTATTTATTTATTTATTTAAGCCTATAGGCCTATTCATCATTATCACCGCAAGGCTTGCACGTCTGTTAAGTCTTAGCTCAAGGTGAGAAGTGAGCCTACTTTGTTTTATTCTGCTTTGTTGAATTCTCAGCTAAATTTTAGATAAACACAAATTCATGTCATCCTCAATCTGAGTGCAATTGCGATATTCAGTTTTGAGTATGATCAGTTTCAAAACGACTACCTCACACAGGTATGTTGACATGAAAGGGTGGAGAAGTTTTAACGCTACATCAGCAAGATGGGGTATTCCTGTATCTGTGATACCCACAAGTTTGCAAAAGAACATGTGGTAAAAATATGCCATAATGTGTCATAATTCTTCAGTTCAATGAGGTGCTCCTGCATTTCTAGTAACCAATCTTTTGCCATGCAAACAAATGGGACCTGAACCCCCAAAAAATAGCTGCAATCCTTGAAATATGAGGCCATTCATACTGAATACAAGTGATTTAATACACTTCAGAAATGCTTTCATACTTGGATGCAAATCCTTTGTAGTCAATGACTGCCTGAAGTCTGTAATCCATGAATATTGCCAAATGCCGAGTTCCCTGTTGACGTTTTGCCAGGCCTTTACTGCAGCCAATTTAGCTGCTGCTTGTTTTTCTGGTCTTTCTGCCTTCAGTTTTGTCCTCAGTAAGTGAAAAATATGCTCAATTGGGTTGACTGACATGACCATTTAAGAACATTACATTTCTTTGCCTTAAGCAGCTCTTGGGTTGCTTTCGTGGCATGTTGTGGGTCATTATCCATCTGTAGGTGAAGTGCTGTCCTATCAATTATAACAATTTATCAAATTAATTCATTATTTATTAGCAAATGGTTTTTCAGATTGTCAAAAATGATTATCAGTAGTAATTGCCCATCTGCTGCATTTGCAGTAAAAGATTAGGAATAAATGAATTCAAGTAAAAAAAGCAAACAAACAAGTAAGCATTGTCATCTAATTAATAAGTACAAAAATTTTCTACCCCTCTCACATGGGTTCTGTTTATTAAAATAAAACTCAATCATCCAGATTTACCAGTCACACTACTTAAAAAGAACATGATATTTTGACATTTTGCATTTTACACTATTGACAGACATTGTAAGTGCTAGGTTTATATGTGGATCTTTCCAAACTCTGTAAGGAGTGCAACGATGAGAAAGGTGACATAGAAGAGCAGGAGGAACATGCCATAGGCTCGGCTCAGGTGAAAGCATTGCAGAGGAACGAGGACAAAGGAGAAGACCAGAGAGAGACCTAATGCTGCTGCCAGAACCCAACACAGCAAACCCTCTGACTCAAGCTGTGCAAAGACAAAGAACATGTGAGCCATACCTGCAGTTGTTTAAGTTTTCTATTTAAATTTTGCTATTTTTTCATATTAAATTTCATAGATGATTACATACAATAAAATAAATATACCACTACGGACTCCAGAATATTTTTTCATGATATTATGCAAACTGTTAACATTTAATGATGAAGAAAATCAGCCAAAAAACATAACTAGTATTTCAGGTTTTCCAAAATCATGCAAATGGTCTATCAGTTAATTTGCCTAGTATACTCTTAACAGATTAAATTCCAAGTAAGTGTGATAATTGTCCAGGTGAACTTACTTTTAGGGTTATAAAAGGAAAACAGATGGGTTAGCGGGAGGCATTTTATTAAGAAAGAACAGTTTATGAGGATTAAAAGATTTAAGACACAATTACATGAAAACATTTATCTGTAGACATAAAATAAAACTGGAAAATATGCATTAGACATACCATTATGAAGTCATGAAGTTTGAACATCTGCAACAGGCAGCCAAGACCAACTCCAAACAGCATGTCTGAGGTAGACAGATGCTAAGGTCTACTTGAAAAAAAATTATAAACAAAATTTGTGTTCTGTTTGTAAAGCAGGAATGCAGAGGACAGTTGCAAGTCCCTAATGAAGAAATGCTAGATGAAAAAGTTATCTTTACTAAAAGGATACTGAAAATGATGCCTCCAAAGCAGGCGGAAATGGCCATTCGTGGATATCCCTTCCGTGCTAGAGTGATGTCAGCAAAGCAATCTGTTGAAAGAAATAAGTAAACTGACACTCAAGACAAGAGATTTTACCAACACATATAAAAACATTTTATTTCCAAAAACAGACTGCAGGTGGTTTATGGTTTAACTGCTAAATTGTTAAGGGATTCTTACAGTCGTGATGTACCAATGTTTGTGTACCTCCGATACTGTTTCCCCATGCAAGAAGTGTGAGTCCCAGTACAGTATTACTCAAATGAAGGACGATTCCCAGCAGGTGCAACACATTCACAACTTCTGAAGCCACTGTGTTGATTGACAAAGCACTCACTATGAATCCCAGTAAAGCGAAGAGCTGTACATACACACACCATGATATATTATTGAGCCACAATACACAAACATAATGGGTTTGTAAAGTGCAAAGTCAAATAAAAAATGGTGTATATTTTTTTAGTGGATGCAAGATTTTAACGTTTTCCACGTATAACTTATTTTCAGAAAATGTTCTAGTTTGTAGAGATGAATCTCGTCTCTTTTAGTACCCACAAGGACAATTTAGAGCTCCATCCTAAACCATATAACCACATCTAGCTATCCAGTGTAACTAGAATAAAATACAGCGTAGAGAATCAATCACAGCAATGAGCAAAATAGTGCTATCATGCTAACCAAACCTGGTAATGAAACAAATCACAAAATAAGGATAAATCAATAAACTATCATCTCTCATTCACCAGCTTTCCTACCAAATAAAAGAACAAACATACAAATAATAAATAAATTAAAAAGTAAATAAATTATCTGTTCTGCATAATTTTTCCTCTTACAGTATTCGATCAAACTCTTTCACTCCCATTTGTTTACACTGTTGATCTCATGCTCGCTCATGCTCTTTCTCTCTTCCCTGGTTGACTCCCACCTGCGATTTAGTCAGACTTCATTTGGGCCTCAAGCTGGGGAGTGATGTCTGACATAGGTAGCATATGCATACAAATTTCACACGAATTTCAGCTGACACGGTGCTGATTGTGAATCACTATTACAGGATTATCAAGGTGACTCACGGATGCTTATGAACCACACAATGTGTTGCACAAAGTGGTTTTGTTGCCTTCAATGAATAATGCTTTAATAAATAAGTTTTATTACCTCATAAAAATCCCTAACGACCTTAAGTCTGGGAATTAGGTGAAAATACTTTTCTTAGACACAATTGATTCCAAGTATTATATAGTACCATAAAAAGGGTATATTTTAAGTTACCCTTCAACTTTCAAAGTTGAAAGTTCAACTTCAACTGTATTTGCTCTGTATATGTTCGACTGAAGAAGATAATTGTGGAATTATTCTCACAAAGTGGTAAAGAGGACGATGCTCATTAGTGGTAGAACAGTAGACTATGCCTGAGAGGAAAGCTCCGACAAAAGTTGTGAGCATCCACACAGGAAACTCTCCCTCAATGTAGTACAGACCATCTGCAACAAAGGAAAAGAAATTAAGTATTTATTGATATTCAAAATATTCAAAAAACATTTTATTTACAATTTACATTCAGTTATATACACTAACTGGCTCTAAAAGAGCAACGTTACCTTTTATCTTATTAATCTCACACTGGATAGAAAATGCACAATTTGCATTTATACTACATTTGTACAATTTGTTCTATGCAATCATTATTGCATGACCAAAATGCAAAACACTTTGATAGGTTTCACACTAAACACAAATGTGTAAGCCTCTCTCTAAATGTGTAAGCCTCTCTCTGATTAAATACGATAGGCCCGTCACAGTCAAAGCTGGTAGGTAAAAAACACAGAACTAAATGTTACTTGTGTTTGGTCCCATGTTGACATACTTACATGTCCCTGAATTGAAGGTAAGCACACACACCAGTGGCCCAGTGATAAGGTGCAGGCAGTTAAGAGGGCGTTTCCAATTATTCTCCTTCTTAGAAGTATCCACAACTGGAATTGCCAGCAGTAACACCACCTCAAATGGCAGCTACAGCAATGCAGACAGCTTTTAACACTTGGATTGCTAATTTACAATAATTACAATGACAAAGACAAACAAATAAAAAAAAAAAAAAAAGCAGCAAATCTGACTTTAAATGATCAGTTTAAAAACTGACAGTTTACATGATTATGGTCACTAAGACACAACCAAACATCATTTTGAAGAATCTATAGGAACTCTGGACAACACCTGAAAACCATAGCAATCTTCCAATAAATCATTCAACACTTAAACAACTAATGTGTCTAACCTGAATGGTCTTGAGCACTTTCCAGCCCCAGTGCATCCTCCTCCAGCTCCTTGAATCTATAGGGTTAACAGCTCTCAGGAAAATGCTACTGGTTGACTCAGTAAAAGAGATCAAAGGCTCAAATTCCTCCTCTGAAACAACACACACACATACACACACACACAAACAAAATCTGCAACTTCCATTACACACAATGTTGTGATAACCTTCAGTGTATTGCAATTGAAGAATACTGGTTGAACAAGCAAAATCACAGGCATGTTTTCCAATAGTTTAAAGTTTACAAGATCAGATGCAGCAAACGTCAGAATACTGTTTGTTTACTGCAGTGGTTCTAAAACTATTTCTATCATTCCCCTCTTGGCAGGAAGAAATATTTTCACACCCCACTTCAACAAAACAAAAAAAAACCTAGGTGTAACTTTATTTAGATAACATTAAACTTATTAACATTAATTTCTTCAGTAACTTTTATTAAGCAAAAAAAAACAACTTTCACTTCAAACAACTTTCTGTGACATTTACCACTACACTGCTTTAATATTCTGCACTTTTTTCACAAAAAAGGCAAATTAAGCAGAATTTGGTAATAAAACAATAAAATTAAGTCTGTATAAACGAGAACAAATGCAGAAACTTGTGAATAGAGGTGAACAAGGCATTTAGTGAGTGCTTAATACTTGTCACTCTTAGTGGCTGCAGTGAGCCTGTTTTTCGCTGCACAGCTTTTCAAAAAAAGCAAAGCTTTTTCTTTTCTGAAAAAATGCTCTCAGGGAAGAGATGTGTTCTTTAAGACATGGGATCACTGTGTGCACTTTCACTGTGATCACTGAGCATTGAGCATTTGGTGACACTCTCTTGATAAGTGCCTTCAACCTCCTCTTTTTCCCTGCCATTGTTTGTGCACCATCCGTGCAAATGCTCACACAGTTTTCCCATTTTCCGTAAGATAACAGTCAAGAAACTTAGAGTTCATCAGCTGTCGCTCTACTTGGGACATACTTGCAAAACAGCAAAGGTGTAATGTTTCTAAGTGTCTTCTTAATTTGTTGGGTTTCATAATGTCAGCTGCCAAAGTTTAGGGTTAGGTCACTCCTCATCTCTACCACATTAGCAGTGAAACCCAGAGCAAGATATGCTTCATTATATTTCCTTTTCGGCTTGTTTTTTTTTTGCCGTCTTTCAGAAGCACCACCTGTTTTTCTTTTTGTACCTTTTAAATATCTGTCCATTTTGACCCTTTAAGGCTCTGATAGCAGTGAATGAGCAGCTTGCTACTGGTACCAATGTGAATTCTCTGTTCCACCATGAAAATGACTCTGATGTTAAACATCAGTTCTGTATGACTTTCTCCCCAGGCGTCTTGCGCCCCACCCTTTGACAAGCACTGGTTTAATGGTTAAGAATTCCAGGGATTTACAGGTTTGAAAAAAAACTGGCCAAACCCATAAGTTGGCAAGATGTAGCATACATCTCAGCTTGAGAGACATACACCAGGCTCATCTACTCGGAAGTGTAAGCCAGAGTTTATGCCTACTTCCCTATGGATTACATATACAGTACCACAAAAAAGTATTTGCTCCTTCTTTATTATTAAATTTTTGCATATTTGTCACATTTAATTGTTTCAGATTTTTAACACAAACCACAATTTTATAAATTAGTGTTCCATTTATTGAAAGTTCAGCAATGTGAAGTAGATTAAAAAATTTTCAACAAGCACCACACTGTGCCACAATCCAAATATATTCTGGAAGAGAAAAAGAAAGTTACTGAAATTTACCAGTGGCCAAATGGTTACAAAGCCATTTCTAAGGCTCTGGGACTTCAGTAAACCACATTGAGAGCCATTATGTTCAAATAGAATAGGGGTGACTCTTTCCAGAAGTGGCCAGCCTATACCAAAATTCATCCAAGTACAACAATCAAATATGGTGGTTGAAGTGTGATGGTGTGGGGACGCTGTGCTGCTTCAACGAAATCTGATGCTCATGTGCAAATTGTTGGCATTTTCGGTGGTGGACAGGGGTCAGCATGGACACCCTGACTGGTCTGCAGCTATGCTGCCCCATACGCAACAAACTGCAATGAACTGTGTATTCTGTCACCTTTCTATCAGAAACAGCATTAACTTCTTCAGCAATTTGAGCTACAGTAGCTCGTCTGTTGGATCGGACCACAGGGCAGCATTCGCTCCCCACATGCATCAATGAGCCTTGGCTGCCCATGACCCTGTCACCGGGTCACCTCTGCTCCTTCCTTGTACTACTTTTGATAGATGCTGACCACTGCAGACCAGGAGCACCCCAGAAGAGTTTTGGAGATACTCTAGCCATCATAATTTGGTCCTTGTCAAACTCGCTCAAATCCTTACGCTTGCCCATTTTTCCTACTTCCTATTAACACATCAACTTTGAGGACAAAATGTTCACTTGTTGTCTAATATGTCCCATCCACTAACAGGTGCCATGATAAAAGAGACAATAAGTTATTAAATTCAACTGTCAGTGGTCATAATGTTATGCCTGATCAGTGTATAGTGTCAGGTGTTCACATTCTATACTACATATTGTGTGTGTGTGTGTGTATATATATACACATGCATACACACACACAGAGAGGGAGAAAGAAAGAGAAAGAGAGAGAGAGAGAGAGAGAGAGAGAGAGAGAGAGAGAGAGAGAGAGAGAGAGAGAGAGAGAGAG
>JAOVYU010000001.1:31922008-31933006 GCA_025674565.1 Synodontis membranacea | reverse complement strand
CAGCAAACTTAACGATGGTGTTGGAGTCATGCGTGGCCACACAGTCTGAAGTGTAGAGAGAGTACAACAGTGGAGAAGACTACAATTATTTGATGTCAGGATTTATAACAGGGATCCAAATTTGGAAATTACCCAAAAAGTATACTATTTTTATAACCTCAACGGTGAGTAGGCTCTGTACATGTCTGTGTGCTATTAAAAGTTTGTTTGAAAATTTATTTGAATTCTTGTGAATCCATCCTCAGTCCTAGTAGCCTCAGCATTTACTTTAGTCTACCAGTAATCATCTATTACATTAGCCTAGTGCAGTGTACGGTAACCCTAATCAAGACAGTGAACTTGTCACGACTTTTCACAACATGCCAGAAAACAAGTTTAAAAGCTACAGAAACATTATATCTAATGTGAAATATAATAAAAAGTTTGTGAAGAAACTGAACAAAAATACTTACCAGAAATTTAATTTTCGCTACATATCCTGCAGTTTTCTGTGGGTTGCCAGTTCTCCACTTTCAAAGTCGCAACCCATTTTCCTTTTTTGGCTTTACAGGAAACCTGTAAAATGCAATGCCTTGTTGGACTTTCGATTGAGATGACAAACATGAAATCACCATTGTTACAGCAGCTTGTGTACGGATTGGATGATAAAATCAAACATAGACATGTATTCAGACATGGAGAATTTTACATCAATATTTTTGAAAATTATTTTTGTGTCTTGAGCGGCGCTCCGTACGCATTGATCCTTGTCAAACTGCATTTTTATTAATGAATCTCTACATGTCAAACATGTCCAGCACACATGTGATTTTGTATGTATTCATTTTATTATATTTTATTGGTTCATGTCATAGGCCTAAATAGAAATGACTGCCTTCCTTTGAGGTGATTATTACTACAGCTGATTGTATTCAAAATCATCAGGCTCTGAATCAACTGCAATGACATTCGCATGGAAATGCAAAAGTCCACATTCCAAGTTTTACCGTCAGCCAAAATAACTGAGGTTTTTATTTTCAGCCTACTTCTATTTGAAATAAAGCAGACCTTCATTCATGACCCCTCCTTAATTTTGAACTTATATGCAGTGGACATGGTCGGAACATGTAGGGGAGAATACACGCAACTGAAATGTGTGTAACAAGAGTGTGCAATATCTGACTTACGCGCGAATGGGAGAATCAGGCCCTAAGAGCACACTGCTGAGTAGATTATTGGTTTTATGCAAGAATGCTATTATTACTAAAGTAATATCAATTCTAATTATTAATTATAATTAATTTTGTCTGTCTATTGCTTTTTTTTCTGGCAAATCAAGAGGTCGAAGAGGAAGGTAAAAGAAAAACCAAAGATGTTATAGATTTTACCCAATACTATTTTATACACACTTCCACTCTAATATTTTAAAGACACTTGATTCTAAACCTTACTCCAAACTGCACTCTTTTTCCGTTGTGTGTTATTCACCCTTAGACATGCAAATAACAAGGTTAAAAAGTTTTTTTTTTCTCCCAGAAATAGTGCTTAGGCTAATGAATCAAACTAACATCTCTTTGGTTGTATGTACTGCAATAAAAGGGAAAACTGAACTGAACTATTTGCTCTGTGCCCCGATACAGAGACTATAGGCTAACTAAATTTAAGACATCTGACCTCTATGGATGTTCCCAAATATAAAACATTCACCTGGCTGTTAGCCTAATCTAAAATTATAGCATTTTATTTTCAGCTGATAAGAATGCAAATTTTAAATATTTAATATGATAAATATGCTAAAATATTATTAAATTTAATCATATAATAAATATTATTGACTACTAATGATACAACTAATACTGTGTCAGACCTAAGGTTGCTTTATCAGGTGCTTGTAGGATTAAACCAAATGCTCACATGAATTAGTATGAAATCAGTATTGAAAAAGCAACCAAGACAATCCACAAGATGATAATTAGATGAATTACTTTTTAAAATTATGCTTATATTACAACATAACCTAATGGTAGAATTGATTATATTTAGAACTAAGGAGAGGATTGATATTTTTGTCAGATTTTAACCCAAGCATTTCTTAACACAAAGTTAAAAAACACTACCCTTATTGTGCTGTATTACATAATTTTATGTTAAGAAATGTTCATTCTAAAATAAAATATGGCATACAAATGATCTCATTATTGTTAGTTCTCCCATCATTCTTGTGCGCTCAAACTTTCTCATCATGCTCTTTCTCCTTCTTCCCCACAGTGCCTCATCTTTAATTACTAACTGTGCTGTCTTTTTATTTTTCTGTCCAATAACCGACACCACCTATTTTCTTCTGATTGCTTTACTGCATGTGGCGTTAGACGAGGTATTAGATGTAGAGGTAGCCCCAGAGGCTGAGCTTGAGCCAGAGGTCGAGCCAGAGGAAGAACCTGAGCCAGAACCAGAGGTGCATGAGGAAGGTATGTTGCATGGATATTCATTCATCCTTCCCTCCCTATTCTTACTGTACCTGAAAACCTACAGTTTTCTGACAGTACAGGTCAATCTAGTCCCCAAATCAAGTTATTTATGTTTTTAGCTCATTTAGCTACTACTCAAAGCCACGGATCACCTCTTCATAAGTGCTCACTCAATTTAAATTTCTACCTTTAATAAAGGAGAATGGCTGATGAAGAGTGAGTTTTTATTACTAAAAATGTATTTATGACATTTATTAAATTTCAGAGCTTTACTTGCTATTCTGTGGATATTGACAAGAATAGGTATTTATAACTGATAGTGCATGATGCTGAAAGGGATCAACTTACCTAATCCGACATATGGGACTGGACTGTGATGTGTACTTTGGGCCTGTGAGGTTCATTCATGCTAATTTTACTAAAGGAGTAGCTGCTACTGGCTGTAACATATGCTTTTGGATTTATATCAGTGGGGCTAATAGGCACTACATTAAATAAACAAAAAAATATATTCATTCATTCACTAATTTTAAATAATATATTCTATAACAATATTCCACTGTTTCCAGTCTACATGTATTCTCCCCTTGATCAAAGTCTGTGACTTATGCACCCTAAAGAGCAAAATCAGGCTGTTTTTTTAAAAAAAAAAAAAATACTATCTATGCGCTGCTGAGGGCTGTATTATAATGTATTATATATTATATGTGGCAAAATGACATATTGCATTTTAAGTTGGCAGCAGGCCTCCTTTTAACATTATCATATGTACAAATTATATGCACAAAAAAGTTAAACAATTCATAAGTAAAACAATTGTGTGTCATTTGTTTGAAATATATCACCATTACTTTTAACCATATTTGTTAAATAGGAAAAAAGTTTTACATCACATCATTGTGCAAAAGCTTGGTAAATATAAGCTGTTTTATTGACAAAGGGAAGTTGTACAATGTATTAAATGCAGGTGTTCCAATAAATATGGCATTTTTAAAAAAAAATAATCATTTCTAAAGGTTGGATGTTTCTAAAAAAAAAAATTCAGTGTGTCATGTCACAATGGCCGTGCACTTGTTTGCGCTCTCTCTCGCAGCTCATCATGTCCGTGTACTTCTGGCCTGACTCCATTAACCAACATGCTCTGCAGCACTACAGGAAAGGAAAAGCTGTAGTTGCCTCAGCTGTAAAGAACAAATGCTTGATTACAGACTATTTAAGGACTCGCTCATGCTCACGTCAGCATGAAGCTTTAGCATTCTTTAGAGTTATTGCTCATTATACAATAAGAGTTATAAAGTTTTTGATTCTTGTCTGTATTTTGACTCTGCTTTTCTTCTTTTCTTGGCCTCTTACATTCTAGTTGTTGTGTGTTTTGACTCTGGACTGCATTTTGGAATGCATTTTGAATGCTCTGTTCCTGTTCGCCTGTGTCTTGACCTCTGCCTGCCTGACACTTCTCCTGCTTAGTGTTTAAGATTTTTTTACATGGACTAGTTTAATAAACTGTCAATGAACTTTTCTCTGCCTGGATCCTACACTTACATTCTATCTGCATACACCCCACAAACCTGATAGCTTCATGAGCACTATGCCCTCCATGTTTCTGCAAAAAAACACAGAAGGTTGATGGGGAGCCTTGCAGAGACGAGGGTTCCCCTGAAAGCACCCCTGAGCTTCCACTCCAGCGTTCCCTCGGCAGGCTGAGATGGCAGCCAGCTCTCCAGAGTTTTCAGAGCTGGATGAGAGAGCAGCCTGCCTTCCTGAGCTTCCCATGCCAAGCTGAGAAAGCAGTCTGCCTCCCTACGCTTTCACGGCAGGCTGAGAGAGCAGTCTGCATTCTTGAGCTTCCATGGAAGGCTGAGCATGCAGCCTGTGTTCCTGAATTTTCATGGCAGGCTGAGAGAGCATCTTGCAGTCCAGAGGCTTCAAGGCAGGCTGAGAAGGCACCCTGCACTCCAGAGTCTCCCTGGCAGGCTGAGAAGGCAGCCTGCATTCCTGAGCTCCCTCCAGTGGCTGAGAAGGAGGGCAAGGAGTTCTTCACTCTAGATGACTCCCCTGAGAAGGGTGCTGCTGTCTTCATTGAGGCCAAGTCCATGCCTGAGTCCAAGTTCATATCTATGCCGGAGTTCAAGTTCATGTCCATGCCACAACCCATGCATGTTCAAGCTCCAGCTCCATAGCCTGCACCTGCACCAGTCAGAGTCACAGAGACAGCCACGGCCTCAGCTCCAGTCACAGAGCCAGCTCCCATTCAAGTCACAGTGACAGAGCCATCTCCCATTCCAGTCACTGTTGCAGACCCAGCTACGGCCTCTGTTTCAGTCCAAGTCAAAGAGTCTGTTCCTGTTCCAGTCACAGCCTCATTTCTTGTTCCAGTTCTTGTTCCAGTCACTAGACCTGTTCCAGTTGCAGATCCTGCCACAGAGCCACTCCTGATACAGTCACAGAGCCCGCACCAGGTCCTGATCCAATCACTGTCTGTGCTCATGGTCCCATGCTATTACCCATGCTAAGGTTTAAGCCCAAGCTCCTGCCTGAGTTTCTGCCTGAAACTCCACTCAAACCTTAAGCCTGCATGATCATGTATCATGCCTTGCCCCAACCCATGGGACCAAAGGTGATCACAAGTAGGTGCTCCAGAGAAAGTGCCTTTAAGGGGGGTTCTGTCATGTCATGAGAACTGTGCGCTTGTTTGTGCTATCTTGCAGTTCACCGTGTCCTCTACTTCCGCCCTGACTTGATGCTTATTGCTGAGACTTTTGTCCTAGTTTCCGTCTCTCCAGTTTTTGATTCCTGTCTGTATTTTGACTATGTTTTTGAATGGCCTTTTACATTCCGGTTTGTTGTGTGTTTTGACTCTGGACTGCATTTCGGACTCTGTGTTTAGATTACCTTTGCTGTTCCTGTTCACCTGCGTCTTGACCTCTGCCTACTTTTTCTCCTGCTTAGTGTTTTGGATTTGTTTACATGGACTAGTTTAATAAACTGTTTATGAACTTTTCTCTGCCTGGATCCTGCACTTATAACCTTCATGCAAACACCCCAGTTTCCTGACAAGATGAAGCTACTTCACCAAAAGGTGGATTTTTTTCTAACCCTCTTTACTAGTTTTTACAAGGTGTTCCAATAATTGGGGAGAGCGCTGTAATTTCCATTAAAAAAAACAAAACAGAAATATCTGTTTTGTATTAGATTTAGTATTTAGTATTAGATTAGCACTATAATATTAGTACTATAGCTAAGATAAATAGGACCAACCTTCTGTTATGCCTTGACAATCCTATACCAATATTCCTGCTCTGCATTTTCTTGTGTTCCTGAAGTGTGAGACAACCGGAAAAGCGCAAAGGAGAAGACCATGGATATTCCAACCTCGTCTGGACATACTGTACTTTGGCGGATAGTCTTCCATTAATCTCCGTACTTACTGGTCCTCAGCAAATTGCAATTTTAATAATGAATCTCCACATGTCAAACATCATTTTATACACAGGCCCAGCACATTTTGTATATATATTGCATTTACTTTATTGGTTTATGTCGTATGCCTTAATGTATGACTTTCCTTTAAAGCATTATAGCCAAGCTCACCCCTTAGCCTTTACTAGCATTTGCTATAGCTAAGCTCACTTTCAAGCATTTATTTTTAAAATCAGAGTCTGGATATGCTTTGAATGGATTTTAGTCACATTCACATGGATAAAGCAAATGTCCATGTTCCATATTTTCCCGACAGTCAAAATACCAGAAGGCGTGACTCAGTCTACTTCTATTTTAAGTAAATAATGCCTTCATTCATGAGGCCAACTTAATTTTGAACTAATATGTGGTGGACATGGTCAGAGCATGTAGGGGAGAATATGCGTTACTGAAATGTGCATAACTGAAAGCACACAAAATCTGAGTTATATACGAATGAGAGAATCTGGCCCTGAGTAATTAGAGTCATCACTCAATCACTGTGGAAAAAAAAATTACAGCCAACCAGCCATGGCTATAAACCACATCTAAGTTGCTTCCATCAAGCATTAATCAGTATGATAACAAATACCCATACTACATATTTTTTTTTTCATTAGCACTGCTTCCACTAGCATAAAGAAAGAACTGACTATTGGAACATTGATTGCTGTTGCTCCTGATGGTGGTACCATAAACCTTCTATTAACAGACAAACATTTTTATCAAGAATATCACTTCATATTTCAAAGTTTAATTGAACAGAATTCTGGTATGAGGTCACCAAATTAACTGCTGTTTTCTTACTTTCTAGGAGTTTCATAAGACTGTAACATAGTATGTCACTGTAATCAACACTTTCAACATTTAAACTGATCAGTGTGTTAAGTATTCACAAAGAGTGTGATGCTCCTGTGTGCCTAAGACCAAACATGCACGCAGCTCCACAGTATTCAGTCTGCACGTATTCTCCTCTTGTCTATGACTTGCACGCCCTGAAGGCAGTTATGTGCTTTATGTGGAACAAGCCCAAAATCTGGGCCTGTCTTATGGAAATACCATTTATGCACGTTCTGCCCTTGACTTAAGCACCTTGACTTAAGCTGCACACTACTGATTCATGTAGTAAATAGAAGGCCACTATGTAGTGAAATAATATATTTTAAGTGTCAGCAGGCCTACTTAATGCATTTTAAGTCAGCAGCAGGCCTACTTTACATAAACATAAAGTGGCTTTTATTGTCATTTCAACCATATACATGTGAAACAGTACACCCTGAAAGAAAACAAAGTTCCTCCAGGACCATGGTGTTACTTACAACTACACACAGAGATACAAAAAAATGCACGTGTGCCACATAAAACAACACTGGACTATATGAGTCTACAAAGCTACATAAAATGCATGTGTGCAAACATGTGCAAACATTACAAGACCAGACAGTGCAGACATTAAAAGACAACACAGTGCAAAAGAGAACATTAAGACAGTGAGACAAAAGACAGTGCATTGCTAACCCATACACAGTACAGGTTCGAATAAGGTGCAAAAAAAGGTGTAAAAATGAAGTGATCTGTGCTGAAAGTGACATTGAAAGTGTAAACAGTCATGTGAAAACACTTTTATGTGCAAAGTTAAACAGTTCATAGGTTTGTGTGTCATTTGTTTTAAATTACATCAACATTTCTTTTCACCATATTTGTTAAGTAGGAAAAAACCTTTTATACCACGTCATTCTGCACAAGCCTTGTAAATAATTAATTCCATTAGAATTAAACAGAAATATTAATTAAGATTAGTATTAGATTAGTACTATAAGATTAACACTATAGCTAAGAAAACAGGACCAACCTCATGTATGCCCTGACAATCCTAAACCAAAATGCTTGCTCCGTCTTTGTTTGTACTCCTGAGAAATGTGCAAAGGAGAATATGGGTCTTCAAAGTGTTGTCTCACTGACTCGCAGCACATCCAGATGCTTGAATGAACAACCTTCCAGCCTCACCTGCACTTACATTTACAGCATTTGGCAGATGCTATTATCCAGAGCGATTTACATACATGCTTTAAAGTTTCGATCTGTGAATACATTCAGATACTGGTTCATTAGAACCCAGGTTAAGGATTCAATCTGTTATGATACTCTATTGAAAGAAGCACTTCTTACTTATTAGTCTTCTTAAAATCATGGCCACCATTTAATTATCATTCCATCATTTTAGTTACATTATGGCCACAGTGTAATATTTTTTTCTTTTCATGTCCTGAGCAGAACTCTGTACGTACTGGTCCTCATTGAATTGCATTTTTTATATGACAAACATGTCTTTATACACATAGGCCACTCATGTGTCGTTTCATGTATATATTAATTTTCTTTTACTGATTTATGTCATAGACCTTCATTGAAATGAGTGCCTTCCACTGAAATGATTCTTACTATAGCTAGCTCCCCTTTAGCATTTATTTTCAGAATCAGGGTCTGGGTTATGCTTTGAATGTATCTCAATGAAATTCACATGGAAAATGCAAAAAACAAAAGCGGGCAGTTGCACAAAACATAAGAAAACTTTAAGAAAAAACTAAGAAACAAAAATAAAACTTGAACATATACAGGTTTGATATGGGCATTAAAGAACATAAATGAAGCATAGAAACTTCTATAGACAATAATAATAATACATTTATTAATGCTATTTGGGTAATAGACAAATAAAGTTTTTTTATGACCATTTTTCTTCATCAGCATTGTAGTTTGTGTGGACAGACATATTTGACATCTTTGCTCAGATTTGCTCTGGGTTGATAAGGCACCATGTCTAGCTAATACTATTTGTTCTGCTTTTGCTTTCAATGCTTGCTGCATGCAGAGGTCTATGAAGAGGAAGGTATGTTGGTAATTTTCCTACAGTATATTTGTAATTCTGTTAAGAGGTCATGAGAGCTCATATAAAGGCATGACAAGAACTTATACAGTACCAGTCAAAATGTTGGATGCACCTACTCCTTCATTTTTCTTACTTAAAAGACATGTTGTGTCTTAAAGTAAAGAGGGATCATCATTTCTCTGCTTAGTTGAGTTTCTTGACATAACATGAATTTACTTTAGTTGGCACTCTTTGCCTTTTACTAAAGTTGTTGAATAGAGCTATTTATATTATACCAACACTACCTCAACACAACAAAACTGAGGGTCTCAAATGCATTAATTAACAAGGCATTAATCCTTGTCCATTATTAATCTTTTTAAGGCACATCTGTTAATTGAAAAGCATTCAAAAGTGACTAACTCATGAAGCTGATTAAGAAATGGTATACCAGTAGTGTCATCAAGGTAAATGGTGGCCAATTTGAAGACTCTAAAATATGAGTCCCTTTTTCTTCTTTATCACATTTCTGTTAACCACTTACTTCTATTTGTTATTTCCTAGTTTTGATGTACTCAGTATTATTCTACAATGTAAAAATAGTCATAATTCAGGAGGTGTATCCAAAACTCTTTACTAGTACTGTATCTACACATCTCTTAAAGCAAATCTACCACTCTGTACTTATGTACAGATGAGTGAGTCTATAGTTTGGCAAATGTTTAGGGAAGGCGCACATAGGATGAAAGAATATGCCGTGCTCATATTTGCATTAACTGTGCAGAAAATACATTACTTATATCAGCTTTGCTATCTTTTCTGCATGAAATCTGCCACAATTTTGGAGGACACAGTCATGTCATTTGGGTGTTAAGAGCTTTCTGTCGTCTGATGGTTAAGGGTATTAACAGCTCTCAAATTAAGAGATAGTCCTATCAAGTTTGTCCTTTGTCAAGCCATCTTTAAACATGTTTAATTAAATGTAATATTAACACTCACCGGAATAGTGAATTCATTTTTAGGAAATGGTGCTCCTGAACTTTGCCCACTCACTTTTATTAATGTTATACTTTTTATTGTTAAATGTGTTTTTTATTGGAATAATTGACTGTCTTCACTTTATTATGAAGTCACTCTGAAATCTACACTACAAGTGATGAGTGTATCTTATCACAGTGTAGACATTTACTAGTGATTTTTTTTTTATATTTAAAATTATTCTTAAAAAGCAATAATTTAAAAATGTGAAATCTGAATCTTAGGCCCATTTGTGCTTAAGTGTAGTGGGTGGCTGATAAGATTGATGTCAGTGTGGGACTTACATTGGCAAATCTTAGTTAGTAACTTATAATATTTACAGCAGATTAGAGAATTTATAATGAAAGTAGGAAATACATTTTTTAAATCTTTTATTACCTCGTATTACTACTACAGAGTGACATGGAGAAAAAAAGGTTGGAGTTTCTCAGGATCTTGCAAAACTTTTTTTTTTTTCTGTATCTCGTAAAACAGTTTTTCATGCTGATTAATGTACTTGAGGGTCGGTTTGGTAACAAGGAAATCACAACACTTGAGCGCACAAGCCGTGTGAGAGGTTCATAGACTAGTATTTAGAAATAACTACTACTTTCACATTGAGCATACAAAAGAAGAGCTCGCAATAATACTACATTTTACCTTATATATAAACTACATTTTCTTGCACATATGCATAAAAAGCTTGTGCACATTTACAGATAGTATATTCATTCATTGTGTACACTGATTTTCCAAGACTCAGGCACATAAATATTAATATTTTATTTAACTCGCTGAAATACAATGCACATTTCAAATCTCTAATTTGTATGTTCAGTGTTATTCATACTTAACTAGAGCTAACTCCAAAGTTACTTCACACAGATTAAAATGAACTGGTTCACGTTTGTAATTAACAGTTCCAAAAATTAACTTATTCATGTTCATTTCTTACAATTTGTAATGAGCTGTTAAGCTATTCCTTTTTCAGTAGATCCTCTTCCTACCCAGCCATCATTTCCACTTCCCAAATCTAAATGAATTACAGCATTTACAGTATATCACTATAGAATCACAGACAGAGATAACTTAAAAGACAAGAAAAGAAATGTGAGTATATTATTATTATTATTATTATTATTATTATTATTATTATTATTATTATTATTATTATTATGCAGAGTGGAGAAAATAAAAAAGCTATAA
>JAOVYU010000001.1:31835394-31845955 GCA_025674565.1 Synodontis membranacea | reverse complement strand
AACCTTACAAACGTCGGACATACGTAAGAGATACTTAGTGTACGAACGCTTCGGGAAACGTTCCATAGCGTTAAGAGAGAGGTTAAGGTAAACTTAAGAACTACTTAGCGATAAGAAGCTTTCGAGAAACCGGGCCCTGGCCATGTTCCTGTGACCTCTCTTATCAACAATCACATTTCTGTGTAAACTGTGTAGACTGATGTGTGTGATTTTTGGTCAGCATTTTATGAAATACTCAAACCAGCCCTTCTGGCACCAACATTCATGCCATGGTTACAGAGATAACACTTTTTCTACATTCTGATATTTGATTTGATATTTAATTTTAACTGAAGCTCTTAACCTGTATCTACATGATTTTTTGCAACGCACTGCTGCAACATGACTAGCTGATTAGATTACTTCATGTGTTACATTGTTCCTAATAAAGTGGCAACGAGTATCTCTCAAAACAAAATAAATCCATCAACTCAACTTTAACTGGTTAAAATCAAAATATGCTGTTGCTCATTTAAGTAAAATGTGTTAAGCATTTTTCTATTTTAATTTTGATGATATGGCATACAGCTTAAGTTTTTTTTTTTTTTTTATAAAGTCATCTCAAATTATTAGAATATTTAAGGCAAATGACCATACACTAATAAAATATTGCCAAACTTTGATGAGTGTACAACATTTCCTGAATTTTTAATACGTTACCAAGGGTGTCAAATAGGCATTTTCAAACTAGGGGCACTATGGAGCTGATGACACATCTCTACACAGGTAAGCAATACCAAATAAAAAGTTGTTATAAGACAAATGAATTACATTCCATCCAACATGGCTGACTTCCTGTTGGGTGGAGTCACATGTAACCATGTGAACTTGGATCGAAGCCTCTCCTCCTGGGCTTTCCAAAAGTGTATGTAAGTGACAGCAATGTATGCTGCATTGCAGTCCATGCGCCCTGTCAAGAGATTGACTGATCTTCACCCTCAGTAGAGTGAAATAGCAATTCTTATCCACTGTACCATTGAGTGAGGCAGATCACCAAGAAGTAACATTAACAAGTTTCGAGTGATTATTAATCATTCTACTGTTCTAAGGCATGTAAAGGCAATATGAAAGATTCTGAAAGTTGGTAGGTGGGATACACATGCACTTTCTGAAAAAAATACTGCTCAATGATCCTGGAGAAACTGTCAAATGCTGAACATTACAATGATCATTGATCAATTAAGTGAAAAAATATCAGTGAACTATGATCACCCAGAACACCAGTCACAAAAGAAAATCATCGTACTTCATGACATGCAAGGACACATGCTGCAAAAGTGACGAAAGGCACAATTTTAAGCCTTGGATAGGAAGTTTACTGTATCTAATCTACTCACTGGACATAGTGCCATCGAATTTCCATTTCTTTAGATCACTGCAACATACACTCTCTGGCCACTATTTAAAAAATTCAAAGATACACGAAATTGCACAGATGAAGTAATTTCCTCAAAACCCAAAAACTTCTTTCGTGATGGTATTCATTCTTTGACAGATAAATGGCAGACCAAAGGCAATTATTTAGAAAATCTTGAATACATTTTGTTCAAAATGGCAACAAACTTATGCACTATTTGTAAAATTTGTAAAATTATTTATTAGCATGAAATAAACAGTGTTTATAAATATTCTGTGATAATCACTGTGTCAAAATCACTTACAGTGCCACATGGGGTATTCTGGATTGTCACAATGAATCCGCCTGGGTTTAGGCTTTTGGCTAAAACATACTGACAGGTAGCTGGGAAGGTGTAAACACGGCCATCAAAAGATTGAAAATACATGTCGCCTGTGACCGAGCACTCCCCTGCAACATATAACACACATAACATGCTAATCAGTCACATTACTTTCCACCTTCATGTTTGAACTGCAGGGCCAGAATTATTGTTAGAGATATGCACAAGTGATTATTTACCTTATTCAAAATATTTAGAACCTAGCTAAAAATTATTATCATCTGATAATTATAATATTATATTAAATGTATAATTATAATTATACATTTCACCTACTGAAGAGAAGACTGAAGAGAGAAACCCCCCTGAACCAACAACTGAAAGAAGCTGCAGTGCAAGCATCACAAAAGAGGAATGCAACAGTACTGTGATGTTAGTGGGTCACCAGCTTGATGTAGTTATTGCAAGCAAGGGATATACAATCAAATTGTAGGTGTTATTTATTTTCAAGCATTCTGTTCCTATATATTTGCTCACCTAAACATTGGTTCCATGTTATACTAAGTTGTTTAACACAAATAGATATAAAAATCAGGAAATTAAAACTGGAATACTAATTGTCTTTCAATCTCAAGCCCAAATGTCTCCACTGTAGAGCAAAAATAATATAACGGGCCTTGCCATTTCAACACTTTTGGAGGCGTCTATACTTCTAATTCTAACTACTTAACAGTAGCTAGAACATAACATGTTTTCTGACAAACATAGAGTTTGTACTTACCTTTTTATTGTCTCAGTATCTGCATAAATTTATCAATGGTCCAAAACAGGAATTAAAATTTCCTATAGTGTCCTGAAACTCTGGATCAGTATCTGATTGCTATTTCATTGACTTTGACATATTTTCCAAACTGAATAAGCACATATTTTATTTTGTTTCCAGAGTTTTATTTTAAATTCTAAATATGACCTTACAGAGAGTCATCTGATAACCACAATCCAGATCACAGATAATAAAAAATGAAAAAATGTATTCAGTGCATATAAGAATAACTGTATAACAAGCTAGGAGTTAAAGAGATTAGGCTGAACTTTCTGGAAATTATATATACATACTAGCTGATAACCCAGTTGCTTCGCTCACTGAGTGGAAGGGAAAAAAATAAAATTAAGTATTTATAAAACACAGGCACGACGCGACAGAACTTATAAAAACCCCTAATAGCTTATCTGAAATTGGACCTCAAACAATAAAAAGGGTAAAAGACGTATTCTGACAAATCTTTTATAAACAATTGACACATACATAGTAATACATATAATAACATATGACAGACACATACACCTTTTGTCATGTCAGCGCAGATATAACAAATTTAGGGAGAAAATTGGGTAAAAATCCAATCTAATCAATTCTAAAAACAACAAAAAACAAATAAAACAATAGTATATGTAGGAAACATACCTTTATGACAGATCTACACTGCAGTAGACACCTAGTCACTCCGGCTAGTAGCTTTCAAATATAAATGTTACAATGCGTGATCCCAATTTGTTAATTATCTTTCTTGCAAAAGCAGCTGGTAGCCAATAAAATATGATCAAACAAATTAAGTGACACATTAATTTGATGTTTGGGGTGACTAAACAATAAAAGTGCAAAATAATGGTATTGGTACTGCATGCAGGTTATGTTCACCACCCACAAATCAGAAAATGGAATTGTCAAACAATATATCAAACCCAAAATCCCACACCACCTCCCCGCTATGCCACGAACAATAATGAAATTATTGTCTCCATTTTTGGAAGGAGAAGGTAAAAGCAATAGAGACTGAAAGGGGGGGGGGGGGGTAGAGTTAAAGACAAAAAGGGTATGAACCTGGGCAGCTGTCCTCCGTGCAGTTCCATACACCCCCAACACATGTGCTAGAAGAGACAGAGACATTACAAGTATAGAGTCAATGGAAATATTTCCATAATGTTATTTGTATACCATTTTAATTTTCCTTTTTTTAAACCTGTCGTAATTTTTTTTCCCCAAATATTACATTACAAAATATATAGAAGTTATGGTTGTGTCTAACCAGTTGTTGCACTCCTCCTGTATAGTGTGTCCTGAGGGGAACACCATTCCCCGGTGTTCACAAGGACAGTCTGATGGCTTCACACAGATGCCATCCTGATAGATTAAATCTGCCAAAGCACATATACAGTTTATTCGCTTGTCACATATTTTATTAGGCAGTACAGGCATAACATTTAGTCCATGGGAAAAAGAAAGAATGCCCTAATTTAAATGTTTATTTATTTATTTTATTTATCAGGGCCCAAATAAGAATTGTGTAGTCCTCACCATTTCTATAAACAAACAAATAACCTCAACAAGAAAAAAAAACAACAGATATGTAAGTATTATTTTTTCCAAAAAGCAAACCAGCATTCAGAGACCCCTGGTGGGAAAAATAAGTACAACCTATAATTCATATGTAATACTGCCTACTGCCACTGTTAGAAAGATATTTTAGGAGACAGAATAGGAGTTTTCTCTAACACATGGACAAATAATTTTAAGTGTAATTTACAAATACATTTACATCTCCACCACATACTCCTTGTACTTTCTTTTAACAACCATTCATCAATTTACAAAGATAATATATACATTTATATACATTTATATCATGGTATACATATGATACAAAATTAGGTTAAAATCTATTCTACAGTCCCCTCCAAAAGTAAGCTTGGCAAGGCAAATTATTTTGTTAACTGCTATACATTGAAGGGTTTGAGAATTTCAGCTTTGATTTCCTATTTATATATAGATGTGTTAAACAACAGAGAACATGACATATTTCATTTGAACCCATCCAGTTTTCAAGAGATCAAAAATAAAGGAACATGTGACTGACAGGTGTTACTTGTTGACCTGGTGTACCCTGTTATATTGATTGTATAAACAATTAACAGCTATGAATGTTTACTCTTTGTTTGGTCCCTGGGTTTTATGTATGAATTCTGCATTTGCAAAAAGGACAAAGCACATGAAGACAAGAAAGCGGGGAGTATTATCAGCCATTCTGTAGCTGAGAAAAATGGAAAATCAGTCAGCACCACTGTACAAGAACTGCACAAATACAAGGACCATTCTAAGATGACTTTGAGAGCAGAACTATATAGATCATTCTACAAGAAGCAAACCACTCATCAGCAGTATGAACTGGAAGTCCAGATTGGAATTCACAAAGAAATACATAGATGATTCACAAATGTTCTGGAACCAAGATTAACCTGTGTCAAAGTGATGGAAAGGCCAAAGTGTGGAGAAGGAAAGTATCTGCTCATGATCCAAACCTATGAGCTCATGCTCGGTGAAGTAGTGCCATGGCTTGAGCTTGCATGGCTGCTTCTAGAATAGGCTTACTAATTTTTATTGATGGTGAAAGCCATGGTGGTAGCAGTAGAATGAATTTAAAAGTCTATAGAAACAATCTTTCTGCCAATTTACAGACAAATGCATCCAATCTAGCTGAGAGGAATGTCATCATACAGCAAAGCAATGATCCAGAACACACTGCCAACACAAAAAGGACTTCATAAGGGAAAAAAGTGAAAGGCTTTAGACTGGCTACACGAACCACCAGACCTTAACCCAATTGAGCATGAAACATCTCATTAGGAGGAGACCGAAGATATGGAAACATACAACAACTGAAAGAAGCTGCAAGGCAAGCATGAAGAAAAAAGAAAGGAAGTATTATGTGTATGTGTTAAGTATTAAGTGGTGATATCGATGGCTTGATACAGTTATTGCAAGTAAGGGATAAGAAACAAAATAGTAATTAGTAATTACTAATAGTAAATAGTTTTTTAATTAAATTTACTTTAAGACTATAATCTTGTTCACCTAAGAATTGCCATGTTCTATGACAATTCTTAGGTGCCATAGAATATACAAATGTGCTATGTTCTAAGATACATATGTAAGTAACAGTAAATGAACATTGAAATTCTGATTTATCATCTCATATTTTTCTTTTGATCTCAAACCAAATGTCTTCAGTGTTTAGCAAACACAAAAGCACTGGCCTTGCCTTTCCAATACTTTTGGAGGGTCCTGTAACTGCTGTAAAAATATGGCTATACTCTAAAAGAATAGCCAAAATGAATGTTTAATTTTTTATTCACCCTCTGAACAGTAGCAGCCATCCAAACACTGTAGTTTGCTGTCAATGCAGATGTGTTCAATATTGCAGTACACAGGACAACATGTGATGCACTCTCTGTAAAGGAGTCCTGCAGGGCATTCAATCTCTGCACAAACCAAAATCAAACTCAAGATTTCCATTCCATAAATTTCAAACTATATAAATAAATAAAAAATGCATAACAACTGCATCTTACAAAACATACAAGAACCAGTGCAGAGGTGTCATATCTGTAATAAAAGATTCAAAACCATACTATTTTTTATAGTTTATAACTCGTTCTCTTCCAAAAATAGATTTATACCCAAGACACAACAAATACCATACAATTGATCATACAACTCAACACTAAGCAGAAAATATTGCTTGTGTTACATACCACAAAGAGGAAAATGTGCTCTCCAGTTGTGTAATGGGTGTCCAGCATGAGCACATGCTCTTGTATACTCAGTGAACACTTGGCATACCACATCACCACTGGAGCCAGACCTGCCCAATGAAATCAGTATTATTACATTCAATACAAAACACAAGTTATGTATACAAGTGTGATTCTGTGTTCATGAGTAACTACCAGGGGAGCTGACAATAACTTGACTACTTTCTTGTGTGTGCATACTGAAACCTTCCTACATCAAAACCTTCAGGTCACAAAGTCACCATATGACAATTTGACATAAATACAGCTGTAATACAGATATCGTTTCCCTGGAACCTTCTTGCTAAAGTTCTTGAAATGGTGCTGATAACATATAACAAGGAACACTGGTGTTTATGCAGTGTTCACTGAGCCACAGTTACATAATTAACTAGTGTTCTATTTCACCTGTCCTAACTGATGTTTTTAGTGAGAACCATGTGTCACAATGTCACGTGGATTAGCAACAAAGGAGTTTAGAAATGAACACCACAGCCACACAACTCCAACCATGAAGTTAACCATGAAGAGCCTGGAGAAGGAGCACAATTATGTCCAAGTAGCATCAGTACAGAAGTCCAGGAAGAACACACCATGGGAGGTTAGTGACAAGGAGTCACACCCGCAGTGGATTTATTTAATGAGGGTGTGGGAAAAAAGTTGAAAGCATAAAGGGGAGAGAGAGATTTTGTGATCCAGCACAGAGCTATATATCACAAGCTACAGGCTGTAGGAGAGAGTCTTGGTTCAAGGCGCCTTACTCTTGTCAGAAAGGTTATACTATACATACAGTTATAGCCCTCAGTGTAAAGCAATCCACAGTGCTGTGGTGCACTGCAATGGCTGCCATATACAAGGTGTGGCCATTAAATAATGAGATTGCACCATGCAACTTTATTCTTTGACCTAAAATCAAGTCCGTACTCAAGGGAACCCATTTCGAGTCTGTTTGAAAAGTGAAGGAGAAAATAGAGAAGCTTCTGACACAACTAAGACATTAGTTCAGACACTTACTGTATGTGTGTGAATGTGGTAGCAAAGATCATTAGGGACTGTTAGAAGCTATGCATTAACTGAACAGATAACTAAGGACTATGCTGATATAAACATGATTTATGCTGAGTCAAGATGCAGAAAATACTTTAAACATAAATATATATTAATATTTAACCACAGGGTGGCACATTGGTGCAGTGGTTAGCACTGTGACATTTCTCCAACACTGATAGTAATATAGGTACCATCAGTGTGGTTTTAGTGCTGGTTCCAAGTGGCAGAGTGTTGTGTCAGATAGGTCTTCTATCAGAAACATGTCCCAATTCGGATGATGGATGATCCCTTAATGGGAGCGGTCAAAGGACGAAGGAGGGTAATATGTACCCACAGGCTAGATTATCCAGTGGTTCAAGATATGGGAATTTAAATATGCAAAGAAAGACCCATTTTTCCAACATGGAGAGCAATGTAGGTTATAGAGGGAAGATGACTCTTGTTCTGGTGAGATCAGTCTGGCTAAACTAGTGAATAGTCAGTAGCTATATAGTCACTTTGTGACTTTGCTGAAGATCTCTGCATGCATGTGCATGTATACAAGATGACGAGAGGTAATTCACATTGTCCCTGGTTGGAGGGGTTAGATAAAACAGCATGTTATTGCATAAAGAAACAATAAATGCACATCTAGATTTATATTAGCATTACTACTTTCAATTACATGATACAACAGTCTAATGTTAGATTATTAGCAAAACTTATTACTGTCTGAACTGTGTATATCATCATACATAGTTAGGTCACTTATATACAATAAAGTAGTGAAACTGATGGCAACTTATTACAATATACTAGAATAAGGATAGAGTGCAACAGTACATATTTAAGTCCACAGATGTAATCATTTTGTATCAAGTTTTACTACAATGACATTGTAATGATATAAATGTCTACAAATAAATTAAAGCCCTATACAGTATGATTAAAAATTATTGCAAAATTATTTATATTATTACACTAGTTGTAGATGAGGGTATATTTCTAATATAGTGTCAGTGATATGATATACTTACAGGCAGAGGTCATTAGAGCAGCTGGCCATGTATGAATATGGACTAACAATTTCATGGCAGGATTTAAATGGATCTTTCAGTAAAGATGTACACACCTCCTCCGCTTTCTGCATTAAAATGTCATGCATTACTAGGGCATTTTGTATATACAGTACTAATTTACATATGCATGTGAATACAGTACCAGCAGATTATGGGGTTCTTGTAAAGAACAGGGAAATGGGTAGAGAGATGGCACCATTGGACATGTGAGCGGATGTGGCTCCTCCACCATCCAGCTGTTCCCAAACATGGCAAGGTTGTCTGTGAACACACCTGGACCACAAATGCAGAGTTATTAATCTTCTTACCCAATCAAAGGATAAAAAGCACACCTGAATTATTTGCACTGCAGCACTAAATCAAATAATGTGACAAAAAACAGGGTAAACCCTAAAGTCAATATTAAACAGAAACCATGAAGCTCTAGGTTTACAGCTGTAGTGATATATACACTATATGGATAAAAGTATTGGAATGCCTGACCATTATACCAACAGGGACATTAATAACATCTCATTCAAATACTTAGACTTTAATATGGAGCTGATCCCCCTTTTGCCGCTATAACAGCTTTCACTCTTATTGGAAGGCCTTCCACGAGATTTTGGAGTGTTTCTGTGGGAATTTGTGCCCATTCATGCTGTAGGGCATTTTTAAAGTCAGGCACGAAGGACATGAAGGCCTAGGTCACAATCTCTGTTCCAGTTCATCCCAGTGGTGTATGGTGGGGTTGAGGGCAGGGCTCTGTTTGGGACAGTCAAGGTCTTCCACACCGAACTCATTCAACCATGTTTTTATGGACCTTGATTTGTGCACTGGGACACAGTCATGCTGGAATAGAAAAGGGCCTTCCCCAAACTGTGTCCACAAAGTTTGGAACATACTGTTGTCCAGAATGGAAGTAATGGGCCTAGCCCAAACCCTGAAAAACAGCCTCATACCATTATTCTTCCTCCACTAAACTTCACAGTTGGTACAACGCAGTCAGGCACATTCTCCTGGCATCCGCCAAACCCATCTGACTGCCAAACAGAGAAGTGTGATTCATCACTCCATAGAACGTTTCCACTGTTCCACAGTCCAGTGTTGGCTTTACACCACTCCATCCGTCGCTTGGCATTGGACTTGGTGATGTGAGGCTTGCATGCAACTGCTCGGACACAGAAAATCATTCCTTGAAGCTCCTGCCGCAATTTTTGTGCTTACATTAATGCCAGTGGAAGTGAAACTCTGTGACTTTACATGGTCTTCTGCATTGTGGCTGAGTTGCTGTTGTTCCTAAACGCTTCTACTTGTCAATATTACCAGTTACAGTTGACCAAATCTTTTGGTGTTTGAAATGGAAATGACTTATGACTGGGCTGGTCTGTCATAGCATTAGCATTAGCCTGAGCAGCTAATGCTAATGCTAACGGAAATGACGTATGACCGGAAACTGTGTATATACATGGGCCGGCCTGTCATTAGCGTTAATGGTAGCATTAGTAGCTAATGCCGGGTCCTCGCTATTTCAACATCTTATAGAAACAGCTCACAAAGACTGCATAAGACTTAAATCTATTAAAATGTAATAAAATCTGATTAATTTAATTTGTATTCAAACATGTTTGGTCTCATTATGGTTAGCATTACTGCAGTTAGCAGTGCTGGCTAATACAGGCAGACATCCCAAGTCTCCCAGAAGTTCTGAGAGTATCCCGGATATTGATAGCGGCTCCCTGATGCCCGCAAATTGAATAAAATATCCCAGAAAATAGAGCAAGCAAACCAGAGCATGCACGCGAGACAGTAGCTTGTGCATCATGCACTTGAGAGTAGCGTGCACATGACGAAATGAGAGAGAGAGAGAGAGACAGAGAGAGACAGAGAGAGAGAGAGAGAGAGAGAGAGAGAGAGAATAACGTAGGTGTGGATCACGGCGTGTGTGTCATGGTGGGATGATGGGGGGACTCGATGAAATGATGGGAGGACCTCCCTGAAATGAGTTTTTGCAGGTTTGGATACCTGTATAGGTAGCTGGGGTTAGTTAACAAACTTATTTTATAAATACTGCATTTTATTTGCACTCAGTGAGTGAAGCCACGGGGTAATCAGCTAGTGTATATA
>JAOVYU010000001.1:31796021-31808518 GCA_025674565.1 Synodontis membranacea | reverse complement strand
TTAAGTTTGTGGTTGTAAGGTGTCAAAATGTGTAAAAGTTCAAGGGGTATGAATACTTTTGCAAGGCACTGTATATAAAATTCTTTTTGCCTTTTATATTATATATAAATATATATAAAATTCTTTTGGCGTTTGAAGCGGAAATTACGTATGACCGGAGACAGCGTGACTAGCGCTTGCATCTAATTTAATCTGCTCCAATTCTATTCTATATTTATAAATACTGCAGTTTATTTTCTTCCCTTGCATGCAGTAAGAGGAGCCACTGGGTAATTACCTAGTAAATTCTTTTCGTGCTTGAAATGGAAATGGCGTATGACCGGAAACAGCGTCACTACTGCTTACATTTAATCTAATCTAATCTACTTCTATTCTATATTTATAAATACTGCATTTTATTTTTTTTTCCCTTGCACTCAGTGAGCAGAGCCACTGGGTATTCAGCTAGTAACTTTCTATTATAACTCCTCTCTGTGTAAGGAGAGGAGATCTATCCTCTGAGTGTCTGGACACAGTCCACACTGAACATTTCAATTACACAGTTAGGACCTCAAATGGCACACTGAACACTTATTTTGCAAAACAGAACATTAATTTGCACTCTGAACATCTAATTTGCACAATTTGACTTCTGTCATACAGAAATTTATACATATATATAGTTTTTATTCTACTTATTATTTTTCCTGCTAAATTTAATACTTTTTATAGCCCTTGTAGCCCCTGTAGTCGTAGCTTTGAAATCTTGAATGAATTTCTGCTTAAAGCAGCATATGCTTGCCGGGCCAAGAAAAATCACTATTGATATTCTTAGTTCCTTTCTTCTTTCTGTTTTTATTATTATTGATTCTGCAGTGCAGAACACTGTTGATATTCTTACTTCACTTCTTCTTCTCCATGTGGTGGTCTTTTAATTTGTTTGCCTTTTCAAACAATTTCCAATCTCAGACTTGCACAGCAGGACCAGAATTTCCAAATTCTAGCACTGAACATGGGAATCCTGGAGCTGAACATGGGATGTTTTCTGCCATAGACTTTCACTATGTTTGCCTCTTCACACACCTTCCAACAGCAGGACAAGATGTGCTGGTATGAATTGCTTGACAACAATCGGGGCACAGATGGCTCGCAGGCTTGGACTCCATTCATACTTGCTTGCAGGTCTAGTTTTTTGTCTTATTAATTTCAAAAGAGTGTGACTTCCAAGCCGAATGGTTTTAAATGTTTTGCAGACTTTGTGTCTGCAGCTTTAAAATCACCAAACAGAAATTGTCTCCACTGCTGTGTATAAGAAAGCACATGCACACCTTTTTCGTATAATTTACTTAAGTTTTAGAGTGAGCGTAGTTACAGCTAATAATTTATTGGGTTTATTTACAGTTCCAATTTGCAAGCACTGGTTTATCTATTAAAATGTAATTCTTTAGTATTTAAAAAAAGCTTTAGTATTTAGCAGCTACATCTAACTTGTAACTACTTTCTGGTATTTTTTTTATTATTATGAATTTGTTTGATTATTATTTTTTAATTAATTTATTTATTTTTGCAGTAATGATTTAACATTTGCTCACATCCTTTTTTTTTTTTGTTCTGAGTCAGCATCACTGCAGCAATACCGTGCTCACACATGCTTGTTAGGGCCCTTTATGCTTTGCTGAAATTACAGTGGGGGAAATAATTATTTGATCACCTGGTTGATTTTGTAAGTTTGCCCACTTACAAAGAGATGAACATTCTCTATTTTTATGGTAGTTTCGTTTTAAGGAAGAGAGACAGAATATCAACCAAAAATCTAGAAAAAAAAACACACTACATAAAAGTTATAAATTGATTTGCATTTCATTGAGTCAAATAAGTATTTGATCCCCTGCAACCCAGCCTGACTGGCTCCCACAGGTTGGGTGTCGCACACAGATTGCAATCAATCAATTACAGATACCCCTGATCTCATCTCATTGTGTGTATAAAGCACACCTCTCCACAGAATCAGTTTCTTGAATTACAACGTCTCGATCACCATGAACAAGACTAAAGAGCCCTCAAAGGAAGTCAGGGACAAGATTGTAGACTTGCACAAGGCTGGAACGGACTACAAGACAATCAGCAAGAAGCTTCAAAGTCAAAGTGAACTTTATTGTCATCTTTCCATATACAAATATACAGAAAAATGATATGGCGAAGCTCAGAATCCACAGAATGTACATATAATTGATTATTTTACACATAGTGTAAGTAGGCACAGTAGTCAAGAGATACTGAGAAAAAATTCTCAGTATCCAGCTAATTCCAGCTAAGAGGACAGAGAACAGTGCAAGACAAAGAAGAGTGCAAATGAGCTGAGAAGTATTTTAAGTAAAGTGGCAGTAAACGCTAACATCTTTCTGGTGCGGAAGCATAGTGCAAAATAAGATTGTTTTGTGCAATATGATTTTGTGTGCATATACAGTATGATATCAGTATAATATCACATCAATTTGTGCAATATGATTGTGTGCAAATACAGTGTGATATCAATATAATATCACAGGGTGTAGCAGCAGAGTCAGTTTAAAATGTAAAAAAATGGGAAAACAGTGTAGGTCAGGTGGGTTGAGAGAGAGTTGAGGTAGATTGGAGGACCCTGGGGGGCAGCATGGTGTTGAGAAGCCTGACTGCATGGGGATTAAATACTGTCATGCAGCCTGGCCGATCTGGCTGTGATGCTGCAGTATCTCCTCCTGGATGGCAGCAGGGTAAACAGTTCATGTGAGGGGTGTGAGGGGTCCTGCACAATGCTGCAGTCCTTGTGGTAAATGTTTCTTGTAGTGATGGGAGAGGCACCACGATGATGTTCTCGACTGTTCTAACTATTCTCTGCAGGCGGAAACGCTGCTGTTTCTGTACCAGATGGTGATGCAGTTGGTTAGAAGACTCTCCATGGGGCCTCTGTAGAGTGTGGTGAGGATGGGAGGGGAAGGCTTGCTCAT
The DNA here is from genome assembly GCA_025674565.1 of Synodontis membranacea. Lineage (NCBI taxonomy): Eukaryota > Metazoa > Chordata > Actinopteri > Siluriformes > Mochokidae > Synodontis > Synodontis membranacea. Next base: position 31,805,552 of record JAOVYU010000001.1, on the reverse strand, counting down.
TTCAGCCGCCGCAGGAAGTGAAGTCTCTGCTGGGCTTTCTTGGTTAGGGAGGTGGTGTTGGTCGTTCACAATCTCCATGGCTGAGCAACTGATGTTGAGTGGAGAATGTGCAGGATGTGTCTTCCTAAAGTCGACAATCATCTCCTTTGTCTTGTTGATGTTGAGGGACAGATTGTTGTGCCTGCTCCATTCGGTCAGCCGTTCCACCTCCTCTCTGTAAGCAGACTCATCATCCCTGCTCATCAGTCCCAGCACAGTCATATTATTCGCAAACTTGATGATGTTGTTAGTGTTGTGTGCGGCTGTGCAGTCATGAGTCAGCAGGGTGAAGAGCAGAGCAAAGGACTGCGTATGCAGCCCTGTGGAGCTCCTGTACTCAGTGTGATGGTGTTTGAGGTGTTGCATCCCATCAGAACTGACTGGGGCCTCTCTGTCAGTAAGTCCAATATCCAGTTACAGAGACTGGTGTTCATACGTAACCCACTCAGCTTCACAATTAGCTTTTGAGGGATGATTATGTTGAAGGCAGAACGCGAAAGTCAAGGTGTAGGATCCTCCAGAGGCTTGCAGTTATGCGTAAACCTTCTATTCGGCCACCCCTAATCAATGCTCACAAGCAGAAACGGCTGCAGTGGGAGCAGAACTACATGAAAACTAATTTTCAAACAGTCTTGTTCACTGATGAGTGCCGTGCAACCCTGGATGGTCCAGATGGATGGAGAGTGGATGGGTGGTGGACGGCCAACAAAGCTGTGACGTCAGCAAGGAGGTGGCAGAGTCATGTTTTGGGCCAGAATCATGGGGAGAAAGCTGGTTGGCCCTTTTAGGGTCCCTGAAGGTGTGAAAATGAGCTCTGAAAAGTTTCTGACTGACCACTTTCTTCCATGGTACAAAACGAAGAACCATGCTTTCCGTAACCAAATCATCTTCATGCATGACAATGCACAATCTCATGCTGCAAGGAATACCTCGGCATCATTGGCGGCTATCAGCATAAAAGGAGAGAAACTCATGGGGGGGGTGTCTGGGTCTGCTACATCCCTTTGATCAGTGAGCCATTCTGTCACATGCTCAGGCACACAGGAGAAGTCAGACAGTGAAATCAGGTGGGGATTCAACTCTTTGCTCAGGACAGGAGGTATTACAACCACTCAAAAAAATCAAAATAGAATTACAAGAAAAACAAGGCAATAATTTAAACAAACAGGCTAAGTCCAAAAATAGACAACACTGAACTAAACTGGCAGACAGGCAAAAAACATTATTGGCAATATCAAATCAATCAAACTTTACTCAGGACTTCACAACCGTGTGTTAATAGAGTCTCTTTATAGTCCGTGGCATGATTAGCATGATGAGCTGCAGATGTGTGCAATTAGTAGAAAAATCCAGAGCAAGCAATAGAACTGGATACCTGCTACACTGTGAGCAACACAGGGAAACTGAGTTGCAGTGGAACCCAGAAGTGCTGTCAATGCACCATAGAGACCAGAAGTGGCCTTGCTGTGTGGAACCCTGGTTCAAGGTTCAAGGTTGCTTTATTGTCATTTCAACAATATACATGGTACAGTACATAGTGAAATGAAATAATGTTCCCCAGGACCATGGTGCTACATAAAAGGACTGGGACTATACAAAAAAAAACATAAATTGCACGTATGCCACAGAAAGACAAGACAACTGCATAAAGTGCACGTGTGCAGACGTGCAAAAACAGCAGGTAAACGAACACGAGACAAGTGCAATAAAGACAATACATATACGAGCAGCAACTAATGTGTAGCAGCAAAAAACAAGATGTAGTGCAAGTAGAAATGCTGAGTGGTGTAATGACTGTGTGTGTGTCAGTCCAGTCCCTGAGTGTTTAGAAGCCTGATGGCTTGAGGGAAGAAGCTGTTGCAGAGTCTGGCAGTGAGGGCCCGAATGCTTCGGTACCTCTTACCAGATGGTAGGAGGATGAAGAGTTTGTGTGAGGGGTGTGTGGGGTCGTCCACAATGCTGGTGGCTTTGCGGATGCAGCGTGTTTGGTGAATGTCGGTTATGGAGGGGAGAGAGACGCCTGAGAAGCCGAGGTGCTGTGGAACCCATAAGTGTAGCCCTGCTGTACCACATTTAAGAGGTGCATCATAGAGGATTCATGACACACACAAGTCCTACAAGTAGATAAACAGAACCCACTTAAACAAATGAGACATAAAGATTGTACTTGATCATTTATATATTGAGGAAAATTATCCAGTATTATTGTGCTGTTCTGTATGGAGGAATGGGCTAAAATTTCACACCAGGTACTGAAAGCAAAGGTTCACATACTTTTGCCACTCACCGATATGCAAGTATATGCAAGTATAATTACCAAAAATACAAGTATGATTACCATAATTTAATGACCATGTATAAGTTGAGTTCTCTTTATCAAATTTTTGTGTGATATTTTCGATATTTATTAAGAAATATAGAAAATTCTAAAGGGCTCACAAACCAAAGCAGCACTTACATTAATATAACTTCTTTTGGGTTTTATATATTTTTATGACCTAGATGAAGCACTGATCAGAATTTTAAGGTAAAATTTTGGAAATTTCAAATTTCTTTGTAAACGTTAAACAAATAAACAAAAATACCACCACTGTATGGTGGGTTGAAGTGGACTAATCTTTAGGAGCTTTGAGTGTCAAGAGAAAATATTATAGGCTTTTTTAGTGCCCTGTAGGGGCAGGACCAGAGCAGTCTTTTCTGCACTCTTCCATGCCTCTTGCATAGTCTCTGGAGCAGACCCTGGGCAGTGATGGAACTCCCTTTGGCTGTCCACTGGGTCCACATCTTTCCATTCTCCCCAGGTTGTGGGTGTTGATGGCACACTCAAGGGCAGCCTTCAATCCCACAGCTTTCCTTTCTTCACTGAGGAGGACTCTTTTCTATTTAAGAAGAAGCAGTGTCATGGCAAAGGGAAAGGGAGATAGCTAGTCAGTTTCACTATACTCAGTATCACACTGTGTGCTGGTTTCTGCACCCTTTTATACTCTTGGCACTTTGTGGAGGGGAAGGCTGCCTTTCATGCTTCTCCAGCTATGCAGAGCTTGGCAGCCCCACATCTATTCTGTCTGATGGCTGCTTTCAGCAGTGGTGCTGAAATGGCATAGTCTTTTCCATACTCTGGGTGAGTCAGGGAGCTATCTGTTCAGCACCACCATAGCAGCATGGTGAAGAGCGCTTGCAGGAAGGCACGGTGGGGCTGCAGCTCCATTGTCATCACAGTTTATAAACCTACATATGAGAACAGGTAGTTAAAATACATTAGATAATGTATGGCATTGTTTTCAAACTTGTCAGTAAGAATCTGTAAGATCCTTGGGTACTGGCTTTAGATTTGGGATACGCATGCATGACTGTAATCTAAAGTGTTGTTATATTGTTTCAGAATTTAAAGTATCACTGTCATGATGCAAAGAAATTGCTACATTAATATAAGTAAACATTATTTCCCTTTATTGCACTTTCATGAATAGAGCATGTGTCAAAATAGAAAAAAAGCAGGTTGAGGTTTTTGTGTGGATTGGATGAAAGGCTGTCTGAACATTAATTATGGCATAGTTATTAAGAGACAGCTTTTTGTATAGGTCAACTTTGCTATGTTGGAGATGAATATACTGAAGAGTCTCCAGCTGCAGTATGAATAGATTATGTAAAATGTAATATTCATTAGTGGGATAATGAGAAACACTGGGACAAAGGAGAAGTGGGGCAACAATAGATATGAGGGAAAATAAAAGTATTCACTATTTATATATTTATCTCTCTCACCACTGAAAGAGAGCACACCACAACGGTCTTAACATGTGTTTCAGAAAACTCTTTTGTTTATGATTGATTTTGATATTTGAATGTTTACCTCTGTTGATCTTGTTTTGCTGTCTGAGTTTAACGGTGTTAAACCTTGCATAAGGTCCTATTTAGGTCCTGTTTTATTCCTTTCATGGCTCATTATTCCATGAAACGCATGCGTTATTACATAAAATGCATGCTTTTATTAAAAGACTAAATAGACATTCATCAGCTAAATAAAGTTTATTTCCTTTTCTACATAAAAGACAACCATCTCTTTTTGTTGCAGGGATGGTTCTGAGCAAGGAAACACATAATTATAATGGAATATTAACATAGCCACAGTTTGTTTGGGCATGGTTTGCTAATTGGACACTACATGCTGGGTGGGAGGGGTTGGCTGTTGGGGACTGGGGGGGACTTGATGCAGTTATTCACCCTCCCTCTTTCAACATACAGTAAAAATTGACGTGTTCCCATTAACATCAGGGCTGACATTGAAAAAAGGATGCTGTAAGTACTGTCAGTCATTTAAGGTGAACCATGCAATAACCTTTTGAATTGTTATTAATTTAAACCTTAAATTTACTTAAATTAAACCAATCAGTATTAAGTCAAGTCAAGTGAGCTTTATTGTCATTTCAACTATATACATGTGGTACAGAACATAGTGAGATGAAACAACATTCCCCAGGACCATGGTGCTACATAAAAGACTAGGACAGAGTTATAGAAAGTGCGCGTATGCTACACAGGGACGCAAGAGTACATAAAGTGCATTTGTGCAGAGCATATGTAAAACATTAACAGCAGTGCAATAGAGACAATACAGACAAATACAACATGGCATGCTCCAGTATGCAAACGTGAGATAATGTGCAAAGAGCATTTATAGAAAACATTAATGTAAACAATGACTGATGTGTAGCAGCAAAAACAAGTTTGTAGTGCAAATAAAGTGACATTGGAGAATGGGAATAGAGGTGGTGTAATGACTGTGTTTGTGTGTGCGTGCATGTGGGTGTATTGGTGTGTGTCTCAGTCCAGTCCCTGAGTATTTAATAGCCTGATGGCTTGAGGGAAGAAACTGTTGCACAGTCTGGTAGTGCAGGTTACTCTTCATGGCAGGAGGGTGAAGAGTTTGTATGAGGGGCGTGTGGGGACATCCACAATGCTGGTGGCTTTGTGGAAGCAGCATGTTTGATGAATGTCAAGTTCTGAAGGGAAGAGAGATGCAGATGATGATCTCAGCTGTTCTCACTATCCGTTGCAGGGTCTTGTGATCTGAAACAATGCAGTTTCCATACAAGTTGATAATACAGCTGCTCAGGATGCTCTCGATTGTCCCTCTGTAAAAAGTGGTGAGGATAGATGGTGTGAGGTGAGTTTCCTCAGAAAGTAGACACTGTTGAGCTTTCTTGGCTATGGAACTGGTGTTGAGGGACCAGCATAGGTTCTCGGCCAGGTGAACACCAAGGAATTTGGTGCTCTTGAAGATCTCCACAGAGGATTCTTTGATGTTCAGTGGAGAGTGATTGCTCCGTGGTCTGCTGAAGTCAACAGCCATTCCTTTTGTTTTGTCCATGTTCAGAGACAAGTTGTTGACTCTGTACCAGTCCATTAGTCCTTGCACGTCCTCTCTGTATGCTGACTCACCGTTCTTCCTGATGAGACCCACCACTCGTGTCATCTGCAAACTTAATGATGTGGTTTGAGCTGTGCATTGCTGCACAGTCATGATTCAGCAGAGTGAACAGCAGTGGAATGAGCACACAGCCCTGAGGGGCTCCAGTGATCTGTGGTGGTGGTTCTGGAGATGCTGTTCCTGAGGCCTTTCAGTCAGATAGTCCAGGATCCAGGTGCAGAGGGAGGTGTTCAGGCCCAACAGCCTCAGCTATTTAATCAGGTGCTGAGGAATGATTGTATTGAATTCTGAACTAAAGTCTATGAACAGCATTCGATCATTCATGTCCTTGATGTCCAGGTGGGTGAGTGTCAGATGAAGGGTGGTGGCGGCGATGGTATTGTCCGTTGAGCGGTTGGGATGATAGGTGAACTGCAGAGGGTCCAGTGTAGGTGGAAGCCGGGTCTTAATGTGCCTTCTGACTAGCCTCTTGAAGCACTTCATAATTATGGGTGTGAGTGCTACAGGACGGTAGTCATTGAGGCAGGACACTGGAGACTTCTTTGGTACGGGAACGATGGTGGTGGAATTGAAACTTGTTTGGAGCAATGGCGGTGCTCAGAGACAAGATGTCAGTGAGAACATCTGCCAGCTGCACATTCTCTGAGCACTCTCCTCAGGATGTTATCTGGCCCAGCATCCTTCCATGGGTTAACTCTGTGAAGAGCTTTCCTCACATCAGATGTGGTCAGACACATATGACGTCGCACCGTGCTTAGAAGTCGTTTAGCGACTAATGCACAGTATGGCTATTAATTGTAACATGATGACATGGTGTCTATCAATTGAGAATAACAATGATCATCACAGTTAAATAAGTCCTGCACACTTCTGTATTTAACTTTATCACAGAGCACAAAACACAGCTCATAGTCTACTCGAATGAAGACTTTTAACATCCTTAACCCTTTAAGACCCAATAATTAAATTTGAATAAAATTTTTACCAAATAACGTATAGCAAATTATAGCAAAAACAGATTTTATTTTCCAGCAAAAACGTTAAAATAAATTATTCTTTGCACACGTGTACTTCATATCTGGTTAAGATCTGCTTGCTAGTTGTCACTTCCCATGACCTATTCAGGCTGTCACATGGTATGGAGTAACCACGTGACGGTGTGAATGCGTCATAGGAAGTGACATCATGCGACATTTGTAGTCCTCAGCTTTTCCAGCCCGCTACTCAACTGAGTTCTGTTGTTTATTGTATAATTTGTTTCTTTCTCTTTCTTTTCCAGTTTCTCTGACACACACACACACACTTCGTTGTGCGTGCACACAAACACACACACCCATGAAGGTACAGGTCTCTTCTCTCCTGCGCAGTGTTAAAAAAATGAGTATCGTACAAAGGAATATATATATACAGTTCAAGTAAATTTTGTGCTGTTTGAAACTATTTTCTGCAAGTTTTTACATTGACAAGTTTGAAGTTGACCTTTGTGATATTTCTGTATCTAGAAAAATATGCAGAAAAAAGAGTCCGGTTTTAATTTTTATTGTGTGTTTATTGTACTTTTTAGCAATTTACCAAGTTATTATGAATTTATTGTATTCATTGCCTGTAAACTGGGTGTGTAAGCAGAGATGTTACACCTTCAAATCATACATACCTCCAACATGTCTCTGTGGAGTTGTTTTTCTTACCCAACGAATGTGCGTAAAATGTGCTAAAATACATTACATGTATTCATCTAAACACGTGCTCTTTAGATCCGAGTTCTCACATACTGTGACGCATTCACGCCATCACATGATGTGTAGTAACCGAGACATACTTGGTTGAGCTTGGTGATGTCACAAATATGCGGCATTTTGTAGTCCACAGCTTTTCCATTCACTTCTCATTTCCAATTCGTCTCCCCCCCCCCCCCGCTCTCTTTCTCTCTCTCAACCCCCTCCCTCTCCCCCTCTCCATCCCACACACACACACACACACATTCATGTGTGGTTGACAGAGTGTATGTTAACACACGTTGTTTGCGCACTCGTGAAGAAAAAAAAAAGTTTTGGGTTGCCAACAGAGCTGTTATTTGCCTCATCCAACGAGGACAAGCTCGATAAAATCTACTAAGTATTTATTTATGAAATATAGTTTGTTTGTGAGTTAGAAAAAACCTGCATGGAAAGAACCTGAGCGCATTATAAACGTGACTAACTGGAGGATCATTTTAGATATTTATAATTACTAGTAACTTAGTTTTTTACTGACCTTCTTTGTTGAAGTGATTAATGTACAGAGACAAAAACACGTTACTTTGACAATGATAAGTCTTTATATTATTCAGCAAATGGCTGTAGCTTATTTATTTTATTTATTATCATCATTTTATTATTTATTTATTTTGAGTACCCTGAATCTACAAACAAATATCGTTTTGACGCACTGTTCATAAATGAGTGTATCTTACAAAATAATTTATATACACAGTTCAAATAAATTTTGTGTTGTTTTTAAACTACTTTCACATTGAACAAGTTTGAGGTTTACCATTGTGATATTTCTTTTGAGGTTTACCATTGTGATATTTCTCTATTTCTTTTTAGCAATTTGGCAAGTTATTATGAAATTACTATATACATGGCCTTAAAAATTGGGAGTGTAAGGATTGTAATGATTTATGGTATATGAAAATATTCCAAAAAATGACACTACATGACACTACATCTACACGTACAATTACAATAATAACAGAATATTTAGAATGTTATCTAGAGTATTTTATGCTTAACAGGGCTTTATGTTTTAAGTTTTTAAGTGTGCTAGGCTAAACTTAATTAAACACAGTTTTATAAGAACAACCCAATTATGTAAGAAAAAATATAAGTGAATGCAGGTCTTAAGTACACCGATCAGGCATAACATTTATGACCACCTGCCTGATATTGTGTTGGTCCTGCTTTTGCTGCCAAAACAGCCCTGATCCATTGAGCCATGGACTCCACTAGACCCCTGAAGGTGTGCTGTGGTATCTGGCACCAACATGTTAGCAGCAGATCCTTTAAGTCCTGTAAGTTGCTAGGTGGGACCTCCATGGATCAGATTTGTTTGTCCAGCACATCCCACAGATGCTCAATTGGATTGCTATCTGGGGATTTTGGAGGCCAAGTCAACACCTCAAAGACATTGTTGTGCTCCTCAAACCATTCCTGAGTCATTTTTTGCTTTGTGGCAGGGTGCACTGTACTGCTGAAATAGGCCACAGCCATTAGGGAATACTATCTTAATGAATTGGTGTACGTGGTCTGCAGCAATGCTTAGGAAGGTGCTATGTGTCAAAGTAACATCCACATGGATGGTAGGACCCAAGGTTTCCCAGCAGAACATTGCCCAAAGTATCATACTACTACATACATACTGCCTTCTTCCCACAGTGCATCCTGGTGCCATGTGTTCCCCAGGTAAATGACGCACAAGCGCCTGACCATCAACGTGATGTAAAAGAAAACAGGCCACGTTCTTCCATTGCTTTGTGCATTCTTCCATTGATCTATGCAGCCATATAAGCAACAAACTGTAATGCATTGCGTATTCTGACACCTTTCTTTAAGATCCAGCATTAACTTCTTAAGCAATTTGAGCTACAACATCTTGTTTATTGGATCGGACCACACGGGCCAGCTTTCGCTACCCATATGAATCAATGAGCCTTGGCCTCCCATGACCCTGTTGCCGATTCATCACTGTTCCTTCCTTGGACCACTTTTGATAGATACTGACCACTGCAGACTGGGAATACCCCAAAAGAGTTGCAGATTTGGAGATCCTCTGACCCAGTCGTCTAGCCATCACAATTTGGCTCTTGTCAAATTCTGTCAAATCCTTATACTTACCCATTTTTCCTACTTCTAACACATCAACTTTGAGGACAAAATGTTCACTTGCTGCCTGATATAGCCCATCCACTAACAGGTACAATGATGAAGAGATAATCATTGTTAATTACTTCACCTGTCAGTGGTCATAATGGTATGCTTGATCAGTGTATGTGAATGCAAAAAAGAAACCACAATTTTTAT
>JAOVYU010000001.1:31784941-31795929 GCA_025674565.1 Synodontis membranacea | reverse complement strand
TTTAAGTTCTTTTCACGGTGACCAGAAAAAAATGCAATTGTCCCCGCCGGCGGGTCCGCCGACTCCTAAGGGTTAAGCACAGTCCTCATATTTTTAATTTGGGTTGAGGCCAGGACTTGTTTTAAGCTTAATGTTTGCCTGCTTTATCCATTCCATAAACAGTTTTAATATGTTTGGTGTCATTGTCCTGTTGGAACACCCAATTGTGTTCAAGTTTCAACCATCTAGCTGATGGTTTGAGGTTATGCTGAATAATTCAGAGGTTCTTTATTATTCTATCAACTTTGTGCAGTGCACTAGTTCCACTGGAAGCAAAACAGCCACAAAGCATGATGCTACCACCACGCTTAACAGATTTGTTCTTGGAGGGCAACCTCTCAGTCCATGGTGATGTAAAACTCTCTTGAGTGTAGACAGTGTTCCAGCAGCTTCCAGTTCATGTCACCTTGATGTACCTTGATGGTACCTGGGTTGTTCCTGACCATCCAAATCAATTTCCTCTCAGCTGAAAGTGATAGATTTGGGTCTTTTCCAAGACCTTTTCAAAGATGCTACCCTTCCCATTAACTTGTACTTGTCAACAAACCCTTTTTATATTGTGCACAGTGAAGCTGTCAGCTGCACTCAGTCATGAAAAATAATATGATTGTATGAGGTCTTGGCATTGACAAATTAAATGACATTTTGGAACTTTCAGCACCACTGAATTAATAATCTAAATGGGTGTATGTATATTTTTAACCCTGTATGTATAATTTTGACCCTGTGTTGATTTTAGAAAACTCAAAATTATTTAAAATTTGTGTACCAATTTCTTATTTTTCTTAGCTGTAATCTATTAAAGATGTATGTTATACAATCATACAGCAGTTCAAATAAATAATAAAAAAAGGCCCAGTATTGCCGTGACATTCATCTTACATCTTCCCAAACAACTTTGTAATGTCTTGTGCATGAAATTTTACATGAAATCATTTTACATGTGTGTCTTTTTGGGGAGTAAGAATAATGTTATATAAACTGTCTATAAATTCAGGAGATAGGAAGTATTGTATGGTTCGAGCACAACATGGTGGAGCACCTCGTGCATGCTAATAGCAGCACACATGGTAATATTACTGCCACGCTGACCAGGAACATCAACTATCTGAAATGAAACACCACACAGAATTGTTTGCATGACACAAATATCATTTACTCTACACGGTAAACTTTGCAATGACTCTCACCTGCACATATTGATGCCATCTACTTTACCTGGTCAGAATTTCTTTCAAATGGAACTTTGTAGATTTGTTTCATGCTCATACTATTCTTTCTAAGGATTGTGTCTAGTGTAGAAATGCATACACTCTGAATATTTGCCAATATGTCACTGTTGGTAAGGATGGTCTAGCTTATTCCCCTTAGACGAATAGCACTGTTGGCCAGCACCATATTGACTATTGCAGTCTCCTGCTCAAGTTAAAAGAGGCTGTCACCCACCAATAGATTAGATTCTTTCAACACTGTTAATACATAAAATATCAAGTGTTTAGAGTGATGTACGTTTTATGTACTGTAATGTGCTACACATGGATTTGTAATGAAGAGCCTCCAACTACTGTACCTGTTTTCTTTTGTAAATTGTCAAATAATGTTTGCAACTGTAAAGTGTGAGAGATTGTGCTGTACACATTGACCTGCCTCTCTAGACTCAAGCCATGATTGCTGATATGACCAACTAGTGTAGCTCATATCTCATTTGAAATTGTTTGTCTTCTTGGACAAGCCCTTCAACTTTCTTTTCCTTTCCGTCGACCTCTCCCTCTGTTTCCTGCAGGTTGCTCCATGGTTTTCAGGATGTTTCTCCACACTCATTTTCTCTTTATATCAGTTGCAGCCCTGCCCCTGTAGTCCATCTTGTCGGATGATATGCAAAACACTAATTTCAAGGTATAGTCAATACTTGCTTTGCAAATCTATGTCATTTTTCTTTATTTCTTCTTACACGGTACAAACTGGACTTTGCGTTTTCCTTTTCATTATACTGTAATGAAACTAGTGTGTAGAGAAAAGTGATATAATTTAAGTGATATTAGCATGATTTTTTTGGGAGGGTTAAAATGATCTTGAATTTATTTGTCTAACTGTGGATTGGTGGAGTCCAAACTCATAAGAAATTGTTTTGTAACCTTTTCCAGCCTGATAACCATCAACACATCAGAAAAAAACTCAGATATTTTCAGAAAATTTCCTTTGTTCTTGGCACGATACACTGGCACAAATGTGCTGTGAAGATAAGACTTTGATAGATTGTCATCTATAGATTGATTGAAAACACCTGACTCTTAATTTCACCTCCAAATTAACTGATAAATCCTAGAGGTCCACATACCTGTACTTTTGCCATTCAAAGAAATGTAATATTGTATAATTTTTCCTCAATAAATAAATGACCAAGTATAATAGTTTTGTCTCATTTATTTAATTTGGTTGTCTTTATCTACTTGAAAGACTTTTAGGCCATATGCAGAAATATAGAAAATTCTACAGGGCTCACAAACGGGGCCCAAGCGGGCTCGGAACAGGAGGCCAGGGCGTCCTCGCAGCCGGGCGGTGGAGCGACGACGACGTCCTCGAAGCCGGGCGGCAGAGCGACGACGACGTCCTCGAAGCCGGACGGCGGAGCGATGACGACGTCCTCGAAGCCGGACGGCAGAGCGACGACGACGTCCTCGAAGCTGGCCGGCGGAGCAATGATGACGTCCTCGAAGTCGGGCGGCGGAGCGACGATGACGTCCTCGAAGCCAGGCGGCGGAGCGCTTAGAGATGCCAGGGCTGAAGCAGAGCTGTGCTCTGACTCGGGCAGGATTTCGGACTTGTGCTTAGTCTTGTGCCTGGACCTTTTCTTCTGCTTACGTGTGGAGGTGGTCTTTACTTCAGGAGCACACTCATCACTGCAGGCCACTCCCTCTGCCTGCCAGGATTGCTCCTCAGTGCCAGTAGCGCCCCCATCCCCCCCCAAAAATATTTAGGGGTTTCTCCCTACTGTCCCCGGGGAGTTCCTGAAGCTGTGTAGTGGATGCGCGCACATACGTGACCAGCTCGGAGACGAGCAGAGACAGCTGATCCAGCTAAAGCTGCTGAAGAGCAAGGCATCCATTTCAGCGGGAAAGGGAAATTCTGCTGCGTCCATTTTGTAGGTGAAGCGTTCTGTCACGTTTCCTCTCTCATGAATAAGCGTACGAGAGAGAGGAGTATTTGGCGGACACAGATGCAGGATTGAAGCACAGACACAAAACTAGGAAATGAAACTGAAGGTTTTATTCAAATGAAACACGGGTATATAAACTGAAAGCAGACTGAAAACTTGAACACAAAAAGCCGGCAAAAAACTGCACGTCACGAAAACAGTTGAACTGAAACATCGATAAATATAATTACTCAGTCCTTTTAGTGCATAGTCCAAAGTCCCACACAAAATATCCACAATATCCGTCGCAGAAAACAATGCAGGAGTGACGCACCACAGCGCACAACAAAATTTGTCTTCTGCATTTAACCCATATGTGAAATCATGACACACAGCTGGGGACAGCTATTTTCAGCACCCAGAGAGTAGTGGGGCAGCACCTTGCTCAGGGTACATCAGTGGTACCTTGCTGGTCATGGGATTTGAACCTTCAATCTTCTGATTATAGGGGCACTTCTCTAACCATTAGGCCACCATCTCCCCACCATGGTGAGGGTGACAAGGATAAACTCCTTGAGATGACATAAGGAAAAAACCTTGAGAGGAACCAAGCTCAAAAGGGAACCATACTCATTTGGGTAAAACTTGATAGTGCAATGAAAATGCAATTCCTTTTATAATTGAATCCCTTTCTGTATGTTATATGGTCAAAAAGTACAATTATGTAGCATGAAATTCACTATAGTTTTTAATCAAAGTCTATTTTATTGAACTTATCAACTTATTAACCAATGGAGACTTGAGTGCAAGACTGGCTGTGGTCCTAAAGTCATAAGGGCAATTATAGGCCTAAGCCACTGTAGCAGAACCGCTTGTGCCAACAGCAGTCCAATCCAGTCTTCATAGTTTTATATTGTATGTTCAGGCTGTTCATCAGGATGATCAGGCAGGTCTGGAAAGCAGAAGGGATCAGGATCACTGGTATCTCAGCAGTAGAAACTTGACAGAGAGAGAGAGAGAGAGCGCAAGAAACTCTGACAAGGCTAGCTATGACAAGGCTAGCTATGGCAGAGTAAAATGGAGAGCCATAAGGTAACACAGGCATTAGGGCACCCTGGGACATTAAGCAGCCAGCCACTCCACCATCAACAAACCTGAGTGATTGCTTGAGAGTATGAAAGTATTGGTGCGAAAGGATCCAAACATCCCAGGTTACCAAAACACATACCAGAGAGCCCTCCAGATCAGCTCATTTAGTTAATAAAAGCTATTAACAAAAGGTTCTCCATCCAAGAGCTAACTAATATATAATATAATATAAATAATAATAATAATAATAATAATAATAATAATAATAATACATATTTATCACATTCTATTACTAAAGATAGGGGAAGAATGACTAAACATTCTTCACTCGACACACTGAATAAGATGAATGTGTGTTTAGCATACCTTAGTCAAAGATTTTGTTGATATAATTTTTAGCAGATCTGAAGTGTATGGTCTCTTCCTCCTGCTTCCTTAGATGGGAAAAAGTGCTCTTCAAAAAAATAATAAATAAATGCAGCATAAGTGGAAAGTGGAAAAATACTGCAAAATAAAATCCTAGTGCAAAATTATTGACCAACACTGGCAAGAAACTCCTGGTAAAAAAATGTGAAAACAGGAACTTTGTCACAGGAAAAAAAATGGCTGAACAAACAGGTTGTATCATCGAGTGCATAAAAATGGACATTGTCACTAAAAAGTGAAGCCACTACAGGTCTGGCAACCCCTGCTGACTGGCTACAGTACATTTTTTTTGCCCAGGACAATCCCCATGTGTTTTAATGAAAAACAGCCAATTTTCAATGTCACTTTTCTTGTCTAAACTGCAATTGCAGTAATATATTGAGTAGGGATGCTGAAAAGATTATACAGTTCATAGCACATACTTTATTTCATGTACATTATACAACTTTACTATTAAGAATCTATGAGTTAGTAAAGCATTTTAAGAGGATGCTTGAAAATACAATTCATGTGTTAATACCCGGTAATAATCAAAATGTGAATACATGGTTAAAAGCCATATTATTTACAGTATTGGTCATGCCCCAGGCCTCCTTGTTTTTTTTTTTGTTTTTTTTTAATATATATATATGACCAAAAGCCCAGGGGGACTTCAGATGTAATTAAGAGCCCAATACCCAGTATAAGTAATTTTCAGTACATCCTTCACATTCCACAAAACTCCATACACCAGGTCACTTATTGCTCACAACTTGCTCTGGGCCCAGGAAAGGCAACAATGGCTCTATAATAGACATTCCCAACTGAGTCAGTATGCACTGGGAGATAAAGTCCTTGTATTACTCCCTACCTCCAACTCAAAATTATTCTAAGGATCTAAGGACACTTCACGGTTATGCAGCAAGGGGAAATATTGAGTACAGGGCTTTGAGAACAGACAGGGGAGCACACAGCAAACAATATGCACCACTCCTGAAACAGCAGATACTAGCAGGGCCCCATTGCTACAGCACAGAGATTGGGAATTTGAAGTACTCAAAAACATAAAATCCCACTCTAATCCCACAAGTTTTCTCAAATGCTTAGGCTCACAGACTTTATGGAGCACTACATTGAGACTCCCCCAGGGCTGTGTGCAGCCTGCTTACCTGAGCAAAAAATAAAGTTGTTCAGTAAGAATTAGGAAAAATGGTTCAGAAGGTCTAGAGTAATATGAGTCAGAACTTTATTTGTTGGAAAATCCCAATTGTGTTTGTTGGTTAGGATGATCAGTTTTTATATTAACTTTCACAAGGTGACCACGTATAATCAGATAAGTGAAGAGCTATTGGTACATTCCCCAATTGGCAAAGTTCCCAGCTGGTCTCACTTTGTTAATGGGAATGCTGTGAGGTGAGACCCAAGGTTATGGTGGAGATAGGAGTTTTGTGTGTATGCAAGTTGGAAGCTTTTGCAGATATCACATCATTCACTGATGAATAAAGCTAATAAAAGGGCAGGAGAAGTTTATCAAAATATTGAGCACATAATCATGGTAAGTGGAGAATTTATTGATTTTTTGTTCTTACTGCTGACTTCTGTAACTAGCTGAATTGGGTCAAGTGGTGACATGGAGGTGCCGCCATGCTAATGGAAAGCAATGGTGTAGAAATAGATAATGATGGTGCAGTTGCAGGAATGGTGCTATGGCAGTAGAGAAAGCTCCTGTGGTAATGAAGAATGCTGGTCATGTAAAGAGCAATTATAGTTTTATAAGTTGGACAGATGGTGGCCTAGCGGTTAGGGAAACACCATTATAATCAGAAGCTTGCAGGTTTGAATCCCATGACCAGCAAGGTACCACTGAGGTACCCTAAACAAAGTGCCACCCCAAGCACTGCTCCCTGGGCGCTGAAAATAGCTGCTCCCTGCTGTGTGTCATGATTCACATATGGGTTAAAAGCAGAGGACAAATTTCATTGCTGTGCACTGTGTGCTGTGGTGTGTCAATAATAACAATTATTTGTGTTCACTTTCACAATGGGGATGTGAATATGACTACAGAAAACAGGTATGATTTTGGAGAAGACTATGATGGTTGAGGAGAGCAGTAAAATGACTAATGAGAATATAAGAAGAGTCATGGAGAAAGCTGGTGTGGTCATTGGAACTGGTATGGAGATTGCTGAGCGTTCATGTAGAATGATCAAAATGTTACAGAAATTATTGATGTGGGTATGTGAAATGGGAATAGCATTGGTGCTGCTGATGTAAAAGAGTACTGCTTCTCTTTCAATGTACTCTTTACATGAGATTGACAATTTTACATGACTTTTGGAACGTCATTACTTTTGAAAAGATTGCGGACATTGCTGATTTTTTGCAGGATACAGGTACATTTTTAAATTATTAGTATCAAAGCTAAAGAAAAACAATACCTTGGAGAAACTAAGCCAACAAAAGAGTATCACATCTGAAAATGACAAGTTTAAGAAAAAGAAGAAAAAGACCTTTAAAAGCTAAATAATAAAATGGTCAAGCCACGTTACATGGGTATCTTTCTTTTGTGTACAGCAGTCATTATCTGTTCTTTTTTCCTCTTCTTATTCCTTCATATGGAGAAGCTGGGAGTAGAAGCTTTTAATATAATTTAAGACAGTAACATGAATAAATGTGCTGTAGAATAAACATAATTTAGTAAACATAGAAACATTGAAGTAGCCTTTTTCCAGAAAACACATAGCAACAAAGAAAATTACACAGAATGGGGAATGTGGTGTGGAGACCAACGCTTTTTTAGTCACAAGGCTAACTTTAAAACGGGAGTAGCAACGTCAGAGTACTGAGCTAGAACAGGGTCAGGTTCATGCCTCAAATATAGGCAAGGTGTGAGTGAAAATGTTTTATAAATTAAGAAATACATTGAAACAACATGGCAGTAATCTCTCTATAGTAATGGATGGAAACTGGAACTGCAGTTACTCGTATAAAGTTCTGTGTTGTATGAGATGTTAAAGAATGTGGGCTTGTAGTTCCTTGGAGAGAAAAGAACCAGGGTGTAAAGTGACAAAATTGGACACAAGTTCCTATTGTATGCTTGCTGGTACAGGAAGGAGGTCAGGTTCGGATTGACCTGTCCAGTCGAATAAAGGCTTTTCCCTGCAGACAGCACGTAGACTACTCTATAGTGAAGCACTGACATGAACTACTACAGCTTGTCAACTCTTATACTGAGTAGAGAGCATACGATATGATACACTTGTTTATCCTGAGCACAAATAAGATTGATGTATCAAGGACAACTTTATTTTATTGATCAATCCTAAGAGCATGGTCCTGTCTTTTAAAGATAAGCAAGACAGACAACCAACCATGTACTGCATCAACAAGGAGCCCTTATTTAATGATCCATTGACCCCAGCAAGAATCCCAATATTGAGGAGTGTTTGGCAAATGGCAAAGCTGGAAGTCTCTCACTGTATTGTGTGAGGAGATAGATATCTGGTCTCATTGTCTGTTAGAGGGAATGCTCAAGGTAAGGTGATCCTAGCACTGCCTCCAGGGTATAGGGAGGGTCTAGTGTGGGTATATGGAGGACGCTGAAAACATTTGCCATCCTTCTCCATTTCTGCTGCAGTTGAGCAGCAGCAAGAAGACAGAACACTACTCTATTTTAGGAAACCACAGCTGATGGACATTGAAAATGCCTCCAAAATGCTCTGTATGTGGCCAGTGTGAAAGTCACACATCAAAATTCTCTGTTGGTTGAAGGAGTCAAGGTGATTAGGCTGGTTGGTGCCAGGCTCTTCCCCATGAGGCTGCTGGAGGTCTCTGTACAAGCATCTATAGAGAAGAGCACAGCTTAGGCAATATAGGGTTACAAAAAAAAATGTTATTGTAGTTTAAAACAAATGATTTAAGAAATTCATTTTGGATTAGAGATTGTGGTTGTTGACTTGATACTGATTCTAATCTAATCAAAACCCCATCCTCTATATATAATAAAATATTCTTTAAGTCCTGAAATTTGTAATTGCCTCTTAATCATTTCAAAAATTGTCAGAAATCTTTACAGGCTAAAATGTAATATCCTCTCATATCATTAAAAAGAATCAAGTTCATGTCCATAAAACATTTATGTTATTTTAGTTGTTCTGCATTTAAATTAAACAATCAGCAAAGCAGCCAGCCTGAGTTATCAAGGTAATTTATAGCATGGCAGTGGCTGTCCACAAAATATGATCATGATCCATAGCCGTTTTTTCATTTCACTTTGGCCATAGTCAGGCTCTCTCTCTCTCTCTCTCTCTCTCTGTCCGTCGGTCTCTCTCTCTCACTCTCTCGCTATCTATCTCTTCTAACTCCTTATCAAACAGTCCACTGCTTTTGCTTTGTCTGATTATTTATGTCATTTCATGGTCCAGCAGCTACAAAAAGTCTGAACCTATTGGTTGCCAGACCATGAGCTTTTAGAAGAACAACTACATATAAATCTATGCAATCATCTGACCAAATAAAGTCAAAACATTTTGCTGCCTGCAATGTTGTAGATCCTTTTTTTGATCCAGGCATCATTTGTTGTATAAATTATTACTTGCATCTTTTTTTTTAATTAATAACACCCTAAGATGTCTAGGAGTGAATATGATCATTGTTACACTATGCATTAATATGACACCAGAATATAAAATATGTTGCTTTGTTTAGCAAAGAGAATTACAATAGGTGACAACTCCAATTTTAAATGTCTTAGATTCATTTATATTTTTGCACCCCAAAAAATGAGTAAATAGTATATAGCATAATTGTAACACAGAGCCTATTTAGTGCACTATAGGTCTAATAAATCATCTTTAAATAGGCAGCCACCAAAAAGTTGTGTCTTCTTGCATTTACTCTATGATTAAAACTAATTTGATACAGATTAATTCATCTAAGTGTGCTTAAACTAAATTTCATGCACTATAGTAGCCATATCATATATACAGTCACCATGCCATGGATACACATTTCAAAAGAGCCACAGGAAGATTGATTTATTTATTCCTATGACAAAGAATATCTATTTGAAAATGTCTAGTAATATTTTTATTAGTGAATTAAATGGCTATTTAATGATTAAGTAATTGCAACCCTGACTCCAAACAAAACTTTGGACACTGAGTAAATCATAAATAAAAACAGAAGGCAATGTTTTGCAAGTCCTCTTTTGGCTTAAATCTATTGAATGCAATAAAAAGACAAGATATTTACTGTAAATTAACCCTTTTCTTTTCTTTTTTTGTTGTAAATATACACTCATTCTAAATTTGATGACTGCAATGTGTTCCAAAAAATTTAGGACTGGGACAATACAAGAATGGGAAAGTTGTGGAATGCTCAAAAAACATCTGTTTGGAACCATCAACAGGTAAACAGGTTAATTAGATGAAAGTATCATGATTGGGTATAAAAGGGACATTGTCATTCACATGGAAGGATGGGGTGAGGTTCACCAACATACAATTTCTCAAGTTCCCAAGTCAACATCTGTGATGGTATGGGGATGTATTAGTTCCATGGCATGAATAACTTGCACATCTGCGAAGGCACCATTAATAATGAAAGTTACTTACAGGTTTTGGAGCAACATGTGATACCAACCAGCCAACTTCTTTTTCACCTATGTCCCTGCTTATTCCAGAAAGATGCCACATTCTGCTCATATTACAACAGCATGGCTTCATAGTTCGGGAGTTTGTGTACTTGACTAGCCTGCCAAGACCTCATACTACCATCATATTATTTTTCATGACTGAGTGCAGCTGATAGCTTCACTGTACACAACATAAAAAGGGTTTGTTTACAAGTACAAGTACAAGGGAGGGGTAGCATCTTTGCCAAGGTTTTATTTTTGCAAAAGTTTTATTGCCAGATGAGACAAAGATTTGAGATGTTTGGACACAATGGCCAGAGGTACAGAGGAACACTGTACCAACTATTAAGCATGGTGGTGGTAGCATTGTGCTCTGGGACCGTTCTGATTCCAGTGGAACTGGTGCATTGCACAAAGTGAATGTAATAATAAAGAATCTCTCAATTCCTCAACATAACAACAAACCATCAGCTAGATGGTTGAAACTTGGACACAATTTGGTGTTCCAACCGGACAATGACCCCAAACAAACATCAAAGCTGATTGTTGGATGGGATAAAGTAGGTAAACATTACACTTAAAGCAAGTACAATGTGGCATTGTGCTGGCACTTTCACATCTCAGTCAAAGAGAAACTGTGCTTGTCTTGTGCTCTTGCAGCTGTGACTGAAATCTGTGAAGTCT
>JAOVYU010000001.1:31729137-31742882 GCA_025674565.1 Synodontis membranacea | reverse complement strand
TCCAGTATGCAATAAAAATATTGAGCCTCCTATTGTCTTTTTGCTTCTGTCACCATTGTGGCATCTTCTTTTGCCCTTTGTTCTGTTTTGAGGGATAACAATAAGATTTATAACAAAATTAGTTGTATTTTCTATACCAAACTTTGATGGTCCATCAGCTGTAAACAAAGATGTACTACCGTACTACTATGCTAATTAAGGTGCACAGAGATACAATGGACAACTTCTTCAGTTATATTAAGCACTGCAATATATAAATACAAAACCAGTGCCCAAAATCTACAATCTTTATAATTCAATATGGTTACCTGAAGAACCTGAATTAAAAGGTACCTGAATTAAAATAACAGTTTGTATCAGTGTTTTATCAAAAGCTTCAACACATTATTTTTGTGATATTATCATCCTGACGTTGTACGATCCTCCTATAACAATAAAAAATATAATCATCATAATAAAGGGCTAAACACACAGTAATCAGGGATTGACCAGGGGACAGGCAACTGAGGGTTTTTTTTTTTTTCCCCCCATCATCTTGCTCATATCAGTTTCATATCCCAAAAGAATGTGCAATGTGACATACAGTACTGTAAAATGCACTACACCTGAATTCAGGTACTCACTCCATCTTTCAAATTTAATGCTCCTCCTGGTGGATAGATAAAGTACTGCAAGAACTTAACACAGAGAAATTTAAAGGGCAGAACATGCCGGCCCCCTTGCTCATTACATCATCTTGGGAGATCTCATTACAGCCAAGGTCCCATCAAGGAGGAGCCAGAAATTTTAAGTGGCTGCATCTGTATATGGGATTCCAATGTGTGTGTGTGCATACAAATAGTGCCTTGCAAAAGTATTAATTTACACATTTACACATTTGACACCTTACAACTACAGACCTAAATGTTTTTTATTGAGATTTTCTGTGATAGACCAGCACAAAGTAGCACATAATTGTGAAGTGGTATGAAAATGATACATGGTTTTCAAAATTTTAAGCAAATGAAAATCTGAAAAGTGTGCCATGCATTTGTATTCAGCCCCCCTGCATCAATACTTTGTAGAGCCACCTTTCACTTACATCTGCAAGTCTTTTGGGGTATGTCTCTACCAGCTTTGCACATCTAGAGACTGAAATTTTTGCCCATTGTTCATTGCAAAATAGCTCAAGCTCAGCCAGATTGGATGGAGAGCGTCTGTGAACAGCATTTTTCAAGTCTTGCCACAGACGCGCAATGGGATTTAGGTCTGGACTTTCTAACACATGACTATTCTTTGATCTCAACCATTCTAACACATGACTATTCTTTGATCTAAACCATTCCATTGTAGCTCTTGCTGTATGTTTAGGGTCATTGTCTTACTGGAAGTTGAATCTCCTTCAGTCTCAAGTCCTTTGCAGCCTCCAACAGGTTTTCTTCCAGGATTGCCCTGTATTTAGCTCCATCCATATTCCCCTCAACTCTGACCAGCTTCCCTGTCCCTGCTGAAGTTAAGCATCCCCACAGCATGATGCCGCCACCACCATGTTTCATAGTGGGGATGGTGTGTTCAGGGTAATGAGCAGTGTTAATTTTCCGCCACACGTAGCGCTTTGCATTTAGGCCCAAACGTTCAACTTTGGTCTCATGTGACCAGAGCACCTTCTTCCACATGTTTGCTGTGTCCTCTACATGGCTCCTGGCAAACTGTAAACAGGACTTTTTATGTCTTTCTGTAAACAATGGCTTTCTTCTTGCCACTCTTCCATATATTCCAGATTTGTGGAGTACAGTAATACCTTGTGCATTCGCGAGGTTAGGTTACAGACCCTGGTGCAGCTGTGTGAAATTCGTGAATATTTGGTGGAGTATATGCACAAGGTTTTACTGTACACGACATACAGTTGTCCTGTGGATAGATTCTCCCACCTGAGCTGTGGATTGGGTCTCTTGGAAGCTTCTCTGATCAGTGCTCTCCTTGCTTGGTCTGTCAGTTTAGGTGGATGGCCATGTCTTGGTAGGTTTGCAGTTGTAGCATTCTTTTTACATTTTTGGATGATGGCTTGAACAGTGCTCCTTGAGATGTTCAAAGCTTAGGATATATTTTTATAATGTAACCCTGCTTTAAACTTATCTACAACTTTATCCCTGACCTGTTTGACTGAGAGTTCCTTGGTCTTCATGATGCTGTTTCTTCAATAATGTTCTCAAACAAACCACTGAGGCCTTCACAGAACAGGTGTATTTATAATGGGACTAAATTACACACAGGTGAACTCTATTATCTAATTAGGTGACTTCTGAAGGCAATTGATTGCACAGGATTTTATTTAGGGGTATCAGAGTACAGGGGGCTGAATACAAATGCATGCCACACTTTTTCAGATTTTTATTTGCTTAAAATTTTGAAAACCATGTATAATTTTCGTACTACTTCACAATTATGTGCTACTTTGTGTTGGTCTATCACAGAAAATCTCAATAAAAAACCTTTAAGTTTGTGGTTGTAAGGTGTCAAAATGTGTAAACGTTCAAGGGGTATGAATACTTTTTTAAGGCACTGTATATCCCTAATGGCAAGCCTGTGGCAAGGAAAGGCTGAGCTGACAAGAGGAAGAAACCTTGAGAGGAACCAGATTCAAAAGGGAGCCCATCCTCAACTGGGTGCCACTGGTTAGTGTCAAATAAGGTGCTAATGTAACTGTGTGTATGGTCAAAAAAAGTATGTTGTGTAGTATATAATTCACTATAGGTTAATCATAAGGTCTATTTTACTGAAGCTTTCAACTGATATGCTGATGGAGGTTTGAGTACAAGACTGTGGTAATTTAAGTCCTATGATATTGTAGCAGAAATGTTCATGGCAGCAGCAGTTGTTCTTCACTGTGTAGGTGAATGTTGAGTCTGTTCACATCCTCAGCAGGAGAGAATATATAAGTGATGATAACTCCAACCAGAAGAAGGACGGCAGGATGGATCAGACAGGTCCACTAAGCAGATGGGGTCAGAATCAATGGTTTCTCAGGTAGCATATGCAACTCGACAGAGAGAGAGAGAGAGAGAGAGAGAGAGAGAGAGAGAGAGAGAGAGAAACAGGTTGTTGGGTATACCCATTGCCATGTAATGGTTAAAACCAGTGTATAACGTGTGCTGAGTGTAAGCAGGAACTCCAGCAAGACTAGTTATGACAGCATAACTAAAAGGGAGAGAATGAAGGGAACACATACATACTGTAAGGGAGCCCTGAGATATAAAGCGACTAGCCACTCCACTATCAACAAACCTGAGTGAATGTGTGAGAGCGGGGGATGACAGCATCCAAACATCCTAGTTGACCAAGACACTATGCCCAAGAACCCTCCAGGTCGGCTCCCTAATATACAGTAAAAGCTATTAATGAAAGACTTGACTAAACAAATATGTTTTCAGCCTAGACTTAAACATTGGGACTGTGTCTTATTCCCGAAAACTAATTGGAAGTGTTCAGGCTGTGTCAGGAATTAGCCCAACAATACAGATGCAATAGCAGTAATGTAAAACAGTTTATTTAGTAAATCCAGACGGACAGCTAACAGTTGAACGTAAAGTACACACAGTCAGAGGAATATGAAACAGAGAACAAAGGTCAGACATCTGATAACGTTTCAAGAGTCAATAATCCGATAGTGAACAAGACCAATTATCCAATCATGAACAGAGTCTATGATCCAGCAGTGAAAAGAGTTCTTATTCCAACTGTGAACAGAGTCCATATTCCAACAGTGAATCGAGTCAGTATTCCAACAATGAACAGAGTCAAGATTCCAACTGTGATCAAGTTGATTATCTTACTGATGCATGAGGAGAAGTACTGCTAAGCAGACGAGGCAAAATGGCTAGACAGAAATCATAAACGGGAAAACGGCATGGGTCGAAAACCATAGAAACAAACATGAGAACGCTCAGCATAAACACACTAGAAAATGGCTATTGCTTCGTGTGAGTCCTAGCCCAAAGGTGCCTAATAAGCACACTTGTAAGGAGGTTCAGGTGTGCTTCATCAATAGTCCGGGGAGCTAGTGTGCCAGCGTGCCTCCGCCATGTTGTTTGTAGTCACAGATTATAGTCCTTGCTGCATGGGTTATGATTGTGTGTCGTTCATACCAGCGTGGACATGACAGGCTGTACTATAACTGTGGGGCTTTATAAGAGAAAGATCTTCTCCCTGCTGTAAGCCTTTAGTATTGGAGATAACAACAAATGCACATTTTGATCTAAGTAGGCATGGAAGATCATAAGAGACCAGAACTTGATCAGGTACTGTGGCACGAGACCATTCAATGTTTAATGGTCTCGTGAAATTTGATTGGGATCCAATGTTGTGTACCTAAGATAGGGGTAATGTGCTCAAATCTTCTTAGAGGTAACAAAAGCATGAACTAATATTTCTGAATCATGCAGTTACATCATATTTCTTACCTTAGCAATATTTCTGAGGTGAAAAAAGGCTGTCCTAGTAATGTTATCTACATGAGCATCAAATGAAAGCCTGGAGTCAATAATCACACTAAGGCCTTTTACTTTTGCACATGGTGAAACACAAAAGCCATCCAGAGTTACAATGTAATCAAACAGCTTACTTCTAGCTGAATGTGGTCCTAGTACTAGTACTTCTGTCTTATCAGCATTGAGGAGGAGGAAGTTAGTATGCATCAACTGTCTGGAAACGTACAACTTAACAGCTTAATGGTGGAAGCTAATACCATGTTTATGAAAAATATTCTCCAGGGGCAACATATATAAGGAAAAAAGTAGTGGACCTAAAACAGATCCTTGCAGAACACCAAACTGTACCTTACTATATGTGGAGGAGTCACCATTTATATCAACAAACTGATAACGATCAGTCAAATAAGAAATGAACCACGCGAGGGCTGTTTCCTTAAATCCAACCACATTTTATAATCTATCAAGGAGAATAGTATGATCGATGGTTTCAAGAGCTGCACTAAGGTCAAGCAGCACAAGCAATGAGACACAACCCTGATCAGTGGCCAGCAGTTGGTCATTTACCACTTTAACCAGTGCTGTCTCTGTGCTATGATAAGGTTTAAATCCTGATTGATACAATTCATGAATGTTATTCCTGTCTAAGTATGAGCAGAACAAACACACTTTCTGGGTATTTCTACATTCTTGTTTAGTTTATAGTGAAACCTGAGTGACAACTCTGTGCAGTAAGCAGTGGTCGGTTTTGCCTATTTTTCTGTCCCCTGGTCTTGGCCCTGGACAGTAACAGATTAACTAGGCCTGATCTGAGACAAACATGTGCTATGTTAAAAGAAATGACAGCAGCAAATTCTCAAGTGGGAAGGATACTGTCCCTCCCCAACAGGCTAGCTTTGCCTTCAAAACTCTTCTAATTGTCTCTAAATAACACATTGTTTTTGGTGCACCACTCGAACTTCCAGCAGTTCAGTGACCATAACCTGCTCTAAGCTATATTGCCACACCATATTGGGTTAGGGCAAGAGTATATTACACAATTGCCCATTGCTAGTTAAAACACCTTTACAAAATTACTCTTAGTAACCTCTGACTGACGAAGGCATATATTGTTAGCTCCTACATGAATAGCTATATAAGACCGTAAGATTACCAGCAAAATCAGGTGCCCTTGTTCCCATTATACACCTAACTAAAGCTGCTGGTGCCCCTAAAGGCCTAGCTAATTTAACATGGCTTTAGATAGAGTCTCCTATAACCAGAGCTCTTTCAGGTTTCTCAGCCTGTGCTACAGGAGAAGAGCAAAACTGTTTCACATGTGAAGCAGAGAGGGGTGGTGCTGCCGTGGGTGAGCCTTAGTGTTAGCATTGGCTCTGGGATTATATAAGATGGTCATCCATTCACCCTGCTGTGAGGGCTCTAATGCCAGAATTCGGGGATTACTTACTTACTTAAGACATCCAGACTTTCCCCTACAGACACTCCATTGCTCTCCCTCTCACTAACACTGATGGCTGGGGGGCAGTGGGGCCTGGGCACAGTTGATGTTGCAGTTCATCCTAAAGGTGTTCAGGAGGTTTGAGGACAGGGTTCTGTGCAGGACATTCAATAACTTCCACTCCAATCTTGGCAAACCATGTCTTCAGTGAGCTCACTTCATGCACAGAGGCATTGTCATGTTGGAACAGGTTTGACTCCTTTAGTTCCAGTAAAGGGAATTCTTAATGCTATAAAACAATTCTAAACAATTGTGTGCTTCCAACTTTGTGGTAATAGTATGGTGAAGAACCACATATGGGTGTTATGATCAGGTGACCACATACAGTCTATATAGTGTACCTGTGTCTCATTATTGCCAGTCTACTTAAGTGTGTTTCTTTGTCTTTTCAATGACTGTCCTTACCAGAGGGAGAGTGTTATAGCTGGCAGAGCATGCAACAGGCCACTTTTCTGATTGCCTAGCTTGGAAATCTGCTAAAATTCCACCTGCCTCCCAAGTCTTCCTCCACACCCTTGTACACTCTGGATTCAGTACGAAACAATTGTGTTTAACATTTGAGGGGTCTGTTTGAAGGTGCAAATTTATTGTACTAGTTAATAAATGATACAGGAAAAAAATTGTATGTCAGTAAAGAAATAAATCATAGACCACTTTTAGAAGATGTTGAGTTTTGGCTGCAATGAAAAACAAAGTTTTCAGAAGAAGTGTGTCAGATTTCCAAGATGCTCAGTAAAGCATTTTTATAAAGCAAAAGAATGTCACATCAAATATTGACTATGCTTAATAGAAAAAATAAAGCAATAATTTTCAGCAATCTTTACTTTTCTTAGCTGTGCACATATGCAGTTTTCATCCTTCATTTTCTTTCTGCCTTGGTCAGTGTGCTTTTTTTTATATTACAAGTATTATTTATAAAACTGTATAGACTCTGCAGCATCCTTGTTAGCTTTACTTCTCTGCATTTAGATAAATCACTTGACATAGTTGTTTGTGCATTTTCATCTTTGTCAAGCAGTTGATAACACTGTCTGCAAGGGCTTTGGTTGTGCTGAGTTGTTTCTGTTCAATATGAACTAATTATAATTAAATTATATAATTTCTTTTCCACTAAAGTGGTTCCTATCTTGGCATTTTGCCTTCAAATATTCCTCAGTTAGACAACTAACAGACTATCAGAGCTTTTGGTTAGTTGTTGTTAGCGTTCATGAGTGGGTCAAAATACTATACATGGTCTGAGCCTTCCAGTTTAGTTGAATTCCATATAATCCCCTTCTTCTTGTTTTAGTGTGGGCATGCCCTCCACTTGTGTTGAGGATTATAGGACTGATAATGGCAGCCCTATTTTTGATCTCCAAGTGCAAGCATTCCAGCAGTGGGTTATCATTTTGCAGCTGGAACCCAAATGCCACAGACTAACCTGTCCTAGTCATTTACACTGGGTTCTCTGTGGTGGATCCATACAGTCCACTGGGACAGTTAGCCCTGGCCCATGTCTGACCACAACACTTTTTATATGCCTGTTCTTCCCACACTGTACAGGACTCATTGTTCAGCAATTGTCCTTAACTAGGAACTGTGATCTAGCAGTCCAAGACACACTTGTAAGAGACCCTAGCACATGGGCCTTGTGTGCACTTTGTCCAAATTGTTCTGCAAATGTTGTTTACATTATAGCCTGTATCTGTTATATTGCTCAATTCAGCAGCAAGAGTTCCCTACAGGCATATATGGCAGCAATAGTAGACTACAGTATTTTATGGAACTGTGGTTTTTATCAACCTTGCCAGCATTCCTTTCATTCCACACCTGAAAGGACTTGGCAAGAAGGGAATGAATGCGGTATGTTGGCAGAGTTTATTGCAAATACTGAATAAAATGTCACTACGTTATCTTGTGTGTGCACGCATGTAATTGCATGTAGAGTTGTTATTTATAATTCATGTAAAGTTTCTTCTTTTGTTTTCATAGGGGTGGCATGATTCAAACAGCTGAGCAGTACCAGTTTGTGCATCACGTTATGAGTCTATATGAAAGACATCTGACTTGGAGACCAGAAGAATAGCAATTGCCACAGCAAATCCTAACCCGCCATCAGTCTGTCAAAACTTTCCATCTGCCTGCACAAGACCTCAACAAGTCAAGCATCTTTTGTGCTCCTGCTAGACTGTAAAACAGAATGATCCATTGTCAAATGTTGGGTTATATGTAAACCTGCAAGACTTCAACTCAGGGCTTCAGTTCCCCAATATTCTTCTGTGTCATCAGACTCAGTACTACTTCATGCATCATGGTGGACCAGGGCATGCTGTCAACTAAACTTACATTAACAGTTTAAAAAAAAAAAAAAAAAAAAAAAAAAAGGCCTATGCCTTATTGCTGCTCCCACTCAACAGCAAAACTGACACTGGCCTGTGGCCTAAAGATATCTAATAAATGAACACTCACTGATCATTTTATTAGGAACATGATCATTTTCATAACTAACATCAGAATAGGGGAAAAATATGATCTCTCTGACTTTAGCCATGGTTGTAGGTGCCAGATGGGTTGGTTTGAGTATTTCAGAAATTGCTGATCTGCTGGGATTTTTACAAATAACTGTGTCCAGTGTTTACAAAAAATGGTCCGAAAACAAAACAAAACAAAAAAAAAACCTGTGTGCAGAGGGTTTGCAGGCTGAAACACCTTGTTGAGACAGATCAGAGAAGAATGACCAGACTGATCTGAGCTGACATCAAGTCTATAGTAACTAAGCACACTTTACAACTGTGGTGAGCAGAAAAGCATCTCAGAATGCATAACACATCAAACCCAGAAGTGGATGGGCTAAAACAGCAGAAGACCAACAGGTTCCACTCCAGGTTTCACTCCTTACATTGCACTGTTGTCACGTGATTGGCTGATTAGATAACTGCATGGATGTGCAGGTGTAGAGATGTTCCTAATTAAATGGATAAAATAGAGATGTTCCTAATAAAAATTGGATGTACTTGTTTAGTTTTAAAATTAACTGTCAAATTGCAGTATTAATCTTTGCTGAAGTAGTAACCAATATATTTTTGATAGTATGCCCAAAACTACTTTGAAGTGCCTTGAAACAGCATATAGCTTCAGATACCTTTCAGTTCACCTTTTTAAATTTGAAATAATTAATTCATAATATTCTGTTCCATGTTTAGCCAGTGGCATTATCAAACTTAGAAAATAGCTATTATTTATTGAATCTGTTTGAATATATTTGAAATGTAAAATATAAAATGTGGCATGTCCTTATAAATCCTTAAAAAAGGATTTATAATCATCCTAACAGTATAAAATAAAACAAATTGTAGTAATGATATGATGCATAAATTCCACCTGGAAATTTAGTATTGTACACACAGGCCACTAATTTCAATCTTTAAGGTGAGGACAAATATTGGAGCAAGTAAATTGTAAATTAGGCTGAACTTAAAAAAAGAACATATTTTATTCTCATAAAAAATACTTTATCTTGTATATCTTCTCTAGGCATTTTCCAAGGCCAGTTTCTTGCTTATACTGAGGAATTTATGCCATAGTTTTATTGCAGATTGTTATATTTCCTAATTGAAAAAGTAGTGGATTTCCGGAAGAAAACCAATTATTTATCTAATAGTATAAATATTCTTTAAATCTCTATTGTACCAGTGGTTTATGTAGATGCAAGGTTTTGACGTCCTATCAGAGTGGTAGACCTTTCAAGGTCAGTGAAACTTTTTCCAGTTCACGGTTCACGTTCATGTTAAGACGCACTTGACAGCTTATGTGAAGACAATAATTTCAGTGTTTCCCCTTTTTTGTTGACATTAGATTAGAAGAATAAAATGTCAATTTGCAATCTATATTTCATTAATGAAACATTGTAAATCTAAGATTTCCAAGTACTACACACAAAATTGCTAGGTTTGTGGACAGCAATTTTCATAATTTCACATGGTCAGCCAAAGTTGTAACATGTAAAATTTTAATATGTATACAAAATACAAAACAAGAACTATTGTGTAAAAGAAAGAAAATAAGAAATGCCAGATTAAATTTTGTGCTTTGAATGAATAGTTATTTGCTAATCTGCAGCATTTGACTTCTAGTGTGCAGTACGTCATTACATTATATAAGAAGGTAAACAAAAAAGCTGTCACAACAGCCTGCTATTCATATAATTGTCTGCCAGCCTGGGGTCTAATATAGAATCTTTTATAACAACAAGTGAGCTGTAGCAAAGAGGAAAACTCAGACTAGAGCAGGCCTGTAACTTTGTTGCCCCAATGTCTGCTTGTTCTTATGAGCTGCCACCTTTGAAATTTTGAGGATGGAAGCAACCTGACAAATCAATATATCCCTCTGCCAGTAAAGCCAGAACTGGCCCCTTCTATTTCTCACTCAAAACTTTTCTTTTTATCTCTTTTGACCTTATGAATACATATTGTTGTATTCCAATTATATGTATGGTACTACTAGCCCTGTTTTTGAAAATTTCACCACAGACACTAGAATGACATTTCTGACATACCTAGAGATGCTAATTTAAGAAAGTTGTCTCTTGATTTTTCTTTTTTAAGTGGTTTTATTTTCTTTTCTACGTGGTTTACACACACACACACACACACACACACACACACACACACACACACGTGCATATAAACTTTGCAATTACCTTTCCCCTTCAACATATTCCCCTTCTGCAACTGCAACACACAGCTGGTCTTCCACTAGTCAAAGCAGTACAATAGGTCTTCTTCCATTAGTTGTCTCAGATGCTCCATTGTTTTCTTCTTTCCTCCCGGAACAGACTTGAAATGAGTGCAGGACTTTTAAATAAAAGAAAAAAGTTGCATTGTGCTAGTGAATAGGCAGGATGGTCAAGTACTGTGATGCATTTCTGAGCCGAAAACTGCTTCACTGAGACTGGTATGTGTGCTGGCATGTTGTACTGAAGAAGGAGAAAACAATTTTCCCACAGCCGTTTTGTCTCAGGATCATACTGATCTGGGGTCTCATTTATAACCGTTGCGTATGCACAAAACGGGACCTAAAAGATGCGTACGCCTCTTCCTACGCAAACGTTGTGATCTATAGAAACAAACTTGATGACAGAATGTGTGTACTCAAACTCTGAACCGTGCGTACGAACACACCATACATTTAATTTCACTTATTCTGTCACGTATTTATAATAGTGAATAAATATATGTAAAATATATAATCCAACTCAAATCTTAACTTAATCTACACTTTTAATCTATGTGCTTCAGCTGTTGAAATGTAAACTGATAAGTGGTGGTCGTGATTTTCACGATCATTTGGACATGGTGTGAAGCAATCAGCCTGATTGCTGAAAACACAAATACTGCGATCACATTCGTGCATAACGTAACATAGCGAATGCACTGGCATCGTTAGAAGATTATGGCAATGGCAGAATTATAAGAGAACGAGTATTTGGGGACCATGAAGATTTTTTGGGCCATGATGATGACTGGCTCATAAGCCGATGTAGATTACCTAGATGTGTGCTTTTGGAGATATGTGCTGAACTGGGTCCAATGTTAGAGAGACCAACCTGACAGAACCGCGCAATCCCGGTAAAAATACAGGTACTGACAACCCTGGGGTTCCTTAAAACTGGCTGTTACCAGCAGGAATTAACTGCCAGGTATATGTTATAATTAACAATTAACCATTACTTTGTGCTTTGTCATAAGTCAAACTTTTTTCTCTCGGAAATACAAATAAAAAAACGTTTGTCGTCTCAGCCATATTTGTGTCTCTCACTTTCTCAGACACCACCCCACACACACCTGTTTCCCCCAGTATTGAAGCCATCCATGTTTCCAGAGGTGTGTGCTCTTATATGCCCTCACCACCTCTGGTAGCAGACACACTCTTTCGATGCGCTGTGATTCTTTTATTTATAATCACTTTAAAATCTGACCACCTTTTTTTTTATTTCGGGCACTGTCCTTATCTGCTTAGATGTCACTTTTACTTTTAACTCATGATACCATGAGTTTTTCAGGTTTACATTAGAGGCTTAAATGTGGATGAGGTGATTTGCATTGACCATGTATGGTTGAACGGGGGCATGTAGATTGCATGTAGAGGATGGAATATGCGGCAAATTCACGTACGCACAATCCAAGGTAGAGTGCAATTTATAAAGCGTATTTTGCTTGAAAGTGTGCGTGCGCACGTTTTTAGAAATCAGATTTTTTTTTTTTTTGCGTACGTCATTTTCGGCTTTTGAGTGTACGTACACTTTTAGTATGAGTTTTATGCAAAGTTTTATAAATGAGACCCCTGGACCGTTCAGTCTCGTTATTTAATAGCCGCACCATTTATACACACATACGCACACATAAATACACACATACAGTACATATACACAAACTTTTAGGATGCAAAATTTATAAGAATTATAGTCTGGCCAGGTAAAACAGTCTATTTGTACAAAAGTGTCAGATGATAATCAAATTATAAGAATATAGGGAAAAAGTATAAAAGTTATTTTAAGGGAAACTTAAAGGAGAAAATATAAAAAGAACTTCTCATGTTTGAAATATATCCAACAAAAGAGGCATCCTTTTAAGAACATTATTCCAGTATTTAGTTTAAGAATGTCAATAAATTAAAGTCGTGAAGATGCATGCAACAATATTTATTTGTTTGTTTATTTTTTCAAAAGTGCATAGGATGTTGGCCTATTTTAATAAAACAAATTTGCATTTGCAATTTTAGTGTACAGTTTTTGTGAAACACCTGTTTAGTGGAATATTAAACACTATAAGAAGAATATTTTACATCCACACAAAGCATGCCATTTTTTATGTGGGAGTGGAAAAATAAAGTAAAAAAGAAAAACATTTTCCCACACGTTCTTTCTTGATGGCCCTTTTTGTTTGCATTTTGTTTGTTTGTTTTCTCTACATGTAAAGAATTGTTGGTTATCTGAAGCAGTTAAAAATCTAATCTAACCCACTTGTTAGTGGGTTATATATGCAACTACATACAGTAGTTGCATATATACACCGATCAGGCATAACATTTTGACCACTGACAAGTTAAGTGAATAACGCTGATTATCTCTTCATCATGGCACCTTTTAGTGTATGAGATATATTATGCAGCAAGTAAACAATTTGTCCTCAAAGTTGATGTGTTAGAAGTAGGAAAATTGGGCAAATATAAGTATTTGAGCATGTTTGACAAGGGCTTAATTGTGATGGCTAGACCACTGGGTCAGAGAATCTCCAAAACTACACCTCTTGTGGGGTGTTCCTGCTCTGCAGTGGTCCATATCTATCAAAAATGGTCCAAGGAAGGACCAATGGTGAACTGGCGACAGGGTCATGGGCAGCCAAGGCTCACTGATTCATGTTTGGAGCAAAGGCTGACCCATGTGGTCCAATCCAATAGACGAGCTACTGTAGCTCAAATTGCTGAAGAAGTTAATGCTAGTTCTGATAAAAATGTGTCAGAACACACAGAGCATCGCAGTTTGTTGCATATGCAGAATGTGCCCATGCTGAACCTTGTCCACTGCCGAAAGCGCAGACAATGGAGCATCAGAACTGAACTATAAAACAATGGAATAAGGTGTGCCAGATATAACAGCACACCTTCTGGGGTCTAGTGGAGTCCATGCCTTGACAGGTCAGGGGCTGTTTTGGCAGCAAAAGGGGGACCAACACAATATTAGGCAGGTGGTCATAATGTTATACCTGATCTGTGTGTGTGTGTGTGTGTGTGTGTATATATAT
>JAOVYU010000001.1:31696879-31710256 GCA_025674565.1 Synodontis membranacea | reverse complement strand
GTGTGTGTGTGTGTGTGTGTGTGTGTGTGTGTGTGTGTGTGTGTGTGTGTGTTCTGTCTTCCTAGGGCTCCGGAGATCATCCTGGGTCTGCCCTTTTGTGAGGCTATAGACATGTGGTCACTGGGCTGCGTCATCGCTGAGCTGTTTCTCGGCTGGCCGCTTTACCCCGGAGCACTGGAATATGACCAGGTAACTCAGTAAGCTAACGGTGCACTCGGCTCACTGCCGCCCGCAACCGGTGCCTTGTGCCAAGTGTTTCTCCACTCCACCTGTATCGTCAAATTCAATCCATTAGATAAACCTGGTAATATCATGGACACAAAAAAAAAAACCATTTTTTCCCCCGTAAAACAATAACTGTGACAGATTTGTATCTATAATATAAAAAACTATTCCGTCTGGTTAATAAGTGCAGTGAATTATATGCCAGCTTTAGATTTTATTATTCATCAGTGATTTAGGCTCAGCGTAATGTGAGCTAATGTCTGAGCGAACACTTCTTATCCTTAAGTCATCCCACAGCGACACCAAACGCTTACACTTTACTTCTTATACTCGCCGTCTCGCGTGTCATAAGAACCTTCCTGTGTGGCTTCATGCCAGGTTCCTGTCTTTCAACACTACATGCAACTGTGTTAACGCTGCGGCTGCAGAAATCAGCCACTAACTCGAAAAAAACAAGGCAGAGCAATTGATGCCAGGTACGATAACTCCGGGTGCAAAAACTCCGGGTTCGACTTTTTAATATCGTTAGGAGTTATTGTTGTTTAACGAAGGAATTCTAATAGCTGTTGATGGTTTGATATTTATTTATTTATTTTTGTCGGAGACAGCGCTGTAACGTTTGTTAGGAGTCTCTTTGTTTGTTTTTTTTTTTATTGGTTGGTTTTTTTACGCTTTCCATTTTGTTGGTAAAATTACAGGCTGCGCTTTTGTGTGTGCCAGAGAGAGAGAGAGAGAGGGAAAGAAAGAACGATCAGATCGAGCGAGAAAGAGGCTGGCGAGGGAGATCTAAAACGTAGCTGAAAACAGGGATCATCTCGTCTCTAGGACGTTTCATGATCCTAAATTACTAATAAATCCAAATCGTTAAAATGGGCACGGCGTGTCATCCTGAAGATTTGCCCGTGGCAGAAAACATACCGGCTGTTTATTTCCATAAATGTTCACCAACTCTCTTTATAGAAGGCTTATTTTTCATCTTAAATTGTGTTAATGACGGCCATACCGGTCTCTCTGAATGACTTGTTGCTATAGAAACGATAGCTCATAAGATACGTTTAAAACTTTTTACGATTCGCGTCACAGCCAGAACTTCTGTCATCTTTTATAAATCTAATAAACACCACCGGGCGTGATCGTATCATGTGTCATGGCGAGACGTACTAAAGAATCGGATTAATTACGATCTAAGCCGAGACTCGGCGTTCTTTACGTCACTGCGTTTCTCCGAGCCGAACCTGATCCCTAAATCGTACCTCGTCTCCATCGCGCACGGGAGTACGCGCGACTTGAGATATTAAAGCTTAAAGTGAACCACTAACTGCTACATTGAAATCAGCTCTGTCTATCTCAAGGACACGGTGTTCACGGGGTTCCAGTGAGACAAGGCCGTGTGTCATGCTTTAGATGGACGTCTCTGAGAGGACTTGTTTTTATTTTTTATTGCACTTTATCTACAGAGCAGTTATTTTAAAACACAGAGAACAGGAACGAAGCAGTGTTTTGTAAATTGCTCCTACTGATAATAATGTCGTAAAGCTAAATGGCATGAGAGAAGTTAAAGCTACAATCAGAACTCGCTGAAACAGCGTCAGACTAATAACAATAAGGTCACACCCAGTAACTAAGACACACTGCGCACACACTCTGTGTTCTCTGTTAGACATTGTGTTGCAGGAACACAGCTAGGATTGCACGTCGCCTGGCTGTACGTTAAAGGCCGTTTGCGTCAACCTGATACCTCTAGCGTGCTTTTTTCCCCGCCTCTGGACTTCCCCCTGACCTGCACCTTTTTTTTGTGTGTGGGTGTCGGGTGTAATTTAGGAGAAAGATGTGGTGTGAAAGAAGGTAAGCTACCTCTGCAAAAAAAAAAAAATTTATAATTTAATTACAGTTAAAAAAGTTTTGGCTTCCTCGGTTAATTAAAAAAATTAACAAATATTAGACTATTAAGCTTTTTTTTTTGACATATTTACTGATTTCATTTTAATATGGTTTCTGTTAGCACGCGTGTAATTTAACTTTCTAGAAATAAATCAATATTGGACTAAAACGATCTAGAATTAGGCTTAATCTTAAGAGGAGAAATGGCAATCGATTTTGCTTTTAAGTTAAAGGGGCCAGCTCACCCTTCCCAGAATCCTCCGCTCCAAATAGCAAGTCACCATTTTCGATGCCGTCGATATTCCAAAAAAAAAAAAAACGCAATCTGCAACAATCTGGCGACATCCTAGGCCATAGATTAGAACCAATATGGGAAAATTGAAGACATCCGTTTCGTACGGTATTTTGGACCATCCTCGGCCATATCTCCAGCGACCACAAAGGAAAGAAAAGATAAGAAAAGATGTTTTTATATATATATATATATATTGTTTCCACGTATGACACGTAGATGAAGAAAACAATGAATGCGTGGAGGCGGAGGTTTCTTCCAAACAAAAGCAAGTGTGAAAGCATTGCATTCTGGGAAGGTCATTTAATCGACATTATGAAGTTATTGTAACTTCAGAATTCTTAAACCTTTAATCAGCGTGAATACCAGCAATAAGTTGAGTTGAAAACATTCAACACGTCGTAAAAAACATTTCTGCTCATTTGTGTTCGTTTATTTCACGATCACGACTTACACTTACAACACTTTTCATTGAATATTAACAATTTCAGTTAGTTTATGGTTTATTGGTTCGTTCGTGTTAATAATCATAATCAGCTGCATTATTGATGATCTTAGCTAACGTTATGTAATTGGCTAAAGTGTCAATATTGACTTTTGTGTATTACATCGTTCGGGTCCTTGTTAGTTTTCTCTCTCTTTTTCTCCTTTTCCTGAAACAATGCCTAATTCATGTACTGTTCATGTTCAGCAGTTAAGACTCTATTTGATGTTAAAAACTATACTAGCTTTTTATATTTATAGATATATGTAGGTGTGAAGGTGTTTTCTGTTCTGTTTTCAGTTATTTTTTTGTTCCTAAGCGAGCTGATTTGGATATTATCGTAGCCGTTGCTGTGCTGACGTAGTCGAGGCTAGAGGTTTCGCTGGGGGGAAAGAAGTGGTTTAGTAAGTGGGCGGAATTTACTTTCATTCTGGCAGGGTGGTGTGGTCAGATGCGAAGCTTACGGGACACTGAAAGGCCACGGTTCCTAACCTTAACGTCGGAGCGCTATGCATGAGGTGGGTTGTTTTTACGGAACGAAGCTGCATGACGCGTTTTTCGCTTTTGTTCATTCATCTTCAGTAAATGCTTTATCCAGGTCAGGGCCACTGTGGATAAAATGATTATTTTGTATTTCAGGAAATCTAAACGGCGAACTTGATTAAGAAAATAGCAGTATTGAAATATCATGCTGACATTTTCAATAATACAGTAAAGCCTCGTTTATCGCGGTTAATCCGTTCCAGACTCTACCGCGATAAGTGAATTTCCGCGAAGTAGTATTTCCACATAGTTAGAGCATAGAAAACCTGTTTAACCTTCTAAATACAGTTTTTAATATTATTAGAGCCTTCTAGATATGAAATACCCAATTTTTTGGAAAAAAGTTAATAAAAATAATTGACTCAAGACAACCGAACACAACCCGCATATTCACTGTCTCGATCAACTTTTGAATGAATGTACTGTATTTGAAAAAAACACGATAGAGTGAAGCCGCGAAATTCAAAGCGCGACGTGGCGAGGGTCGACTGTAATAAAAAAATTAATAATAATAAGGGTTTCTGTTTTCAATTAATTTAATAATTCAACTGGTATCCTAGTGTAGGTGAGAGAGAAGTGTTATTTTTAACCCCTTGTAGTTTCTAATGATATGAAATGAAGAAAAAGTGTAGACCCTGTGTGATTGTGTAAATGTTTCACGTCACTTAGTACAAGCATTAGTTTTTGACGAAAAGCTTTCTTCGTCATGCATCCTGTTGACGCCTCGTTGAAAAGACTCGTTTAATAACGTCACCGTAGTGCCAGATGGGAGTACTGCCCACGTTGCCACTCCAGAATTCCAGAGTCTTTCCCGTGTACGAACATAAATGCTGTGGACACGCAGATGTTTTCGAGAAGAGTCTGGTAAGTTTATGCAGAAGAATTTGTGGCGTGTTGGTCAGATCTGCTTGTGTGTGATGTTAGGAGAGACTCGTGCTCTGTGCTGACTGTAAACTCCAGACTGTGCCAGCGCTGGGTCTAATTCCACTCCACACAGCAGAATGTATTTATAACCCAAAGCCGCAGTCGTCTCCTGCCCATACCCCATACCCTATCCCCCATGCCAGGCCATACACACACACACACACACACACACACACACACACACACACACTTTTTCCAGGCTGCACTATCAGCAAGTTCTCACTTCAGTGCTTTTTTTGTGTTTGCGTTGTGGCAACTCGATCGCGTCTCTATAACTCCCTCATGATGCCACCAACAGTAACAGCGCTTGTTCAGCCACACAGCATTGAGCTCCAGAGCTTGTAAAACGAGACGGGACAGAAAAAGAAGGGGTGTAGGGCTCTCTCTCTCTCTCTCTCTCTCTCTCTCTCTCTCTCTCTCTCTCTCTCTCTCACACACACACACACACTGTCAATGTCTCTCTCTCTTTCTGTCTGCCTTCCTGTCTCACACTATTTGTCCCTCTTTTGCTGTCCCCTTTCTCTGTCTGTCTCTCTATCACACACACAGTCACTGTCTCTCTCTCTTTTTCTCTCTGTCTCTCTCTTTCACGTACACACACACAAACCCGTTGTCTCTCTCTCTCTCTCTCTCTCTCTCTCTCTCTCTCTCTCTCTCTCTCTCTCTCTCTCTCACACTCACACACACACACACTCTTTGTCAGTATCTCTCTCTCTTTCTGTCTGCCTTCCTGTCTCACATTTTGTCTCTTTTGCTGTCCTCTCTTTCTCTCTCTCTCTCTAGTATTCTCATGCATCTCACTCTTTCTCTGTATCATACTTTTGCATTCTGTCATTCTTTTTTTCTGTCTCTCTGCTGCCCCTCCCTGTCTTCCCATCTGCTTTTGTTTCTCTCGCTCTCTCTCTCTCTCTATTTCTGTATGCCTTCCTGTCTCTCACACACACACTCACCCCCTCCCTCTCTCTCTCTCTCTCTCTCTCTCTCTCCCCCTTTCTTGCTCTCTCTCAGTGGTGTGTGTATTACGTGTCAGAGGCCCTCTATAATATTTCTGAGAAGTGGTAGTTGGTGCACAACTCACCTCAAATGCATTTTGACCTGAACCCAAACAGAGCTCGAGCTTATTAGAGACAACACACTGGTTTTAGAAGTCAAGCTAACCCCCCCGTCCCCCCCCCACCCCACCCCTTCACCGTGTTGTCATGTGCCAGGGCCACATAGGCGGTGCTTTTTTAATCCTTTTGTTGTTTTTATTTGGGCCAATGAAATCATTGGCTGTGTTACAACATGCCCTTAACTATGGAGGACGCCAGGGTGTGGAGTGAAGAACGGGAACGCACTTTAATTTTTTCATGGGCCACTTATCAGTTCCTGGTTTGCAAGATCAGTCGGTTTTGGCATGCACAAACAAGCACCGAAGCCATTAATCAGACGGTGTATGCACATTATACGACACCCCTGCTGAACCTTCAGTTCTGTTATATGGCGTAGTCTAGTACTCCAATCTCCTGTCCTGCACGTTCCAGTGTTTTCTTCTCTCTAACGTACCAGAGGGCAGGGGGTTCTTCAGGACCTGGGTTGTCATCTGCTGTGGTCATGTTAAAAGAGGTGAACAGCTTGACTTGGCAAGTCAACAAAGGTCTTAGATGTGAATTTCTACTCCGAGGGCTGAGCCTTGCTGAAAACACGAGAACGAAAAACACGAGATCTGAAATCCGAGCACAAACAGTGCACGAAAAAAGTACACAAAGTTCCTTCGGCCTCACTAAAAAAAAAAAAAAAGATCGTTTTTGTGGGTGGGTATCAGATCTGATTTTGTTGCTTGTGGGTTTTTATTTTGGTTCCACTTCCAAAGTCGGTACTTTAAGTGGTGTCCGTGGAATTGTTTCTACCAGGCCAAGAGGAACCACATCGACTTTGGGTTCTTTTTTTTTTTTTTTTTAAGATTAGAGGAAATGAGTATACACTTAAAAAAAAAAACCCACATCGTGGAGCATTATTTTAGTCATCTTTTCCCTTTTGCTGTGACTGGGAGGTTTTTTTTTTCCCCCTTCTCCCCCTCAGAAGTTACATGGTGTTGGATTTGTTTCATGACTTCCTGAATTCGATGTCCATCTTTTTTTTTTTTTTTTTTTTTTACAATAAAAATCCGCTTTCTGGTCTCTGTGTCAGTAGAACCAATAAGTGCCTTTTTATTCGAGGTAGTGAATAGATCAATCATTAATAAATCATTCCATCATGTACAGAGAAAATCTGAAAATAGATAGATAGATAGAAAGAAATTCATTCATCCATCTATCCGTCCATCACTTCCTCCCTCCATTTCACGATTTCGGTGTAATTCCTGTATAAAATTGTTAAATAGCTCACCATTCGCTGTCGCTGCGGTAACTTTTTCAGCTAACGCTCTTCTGTTGTACTACACGTAATTTGTTACATAAACGGATTTGATGCGTTCAGCATTTTCTGCTGATTTCAGCTCGCTATTGAACCCAGATATCGACTCTGAGCCACTGCTGATAATTTGACTCGCACTGGACTGCTCCATTAGCGAAACTGTTCTTCTTAGCATGAGCTGTTGAGCTGCTGTTTTTTTTTTTTGTTTGTTTGTTTGTTTTTTTTTTCTTCCCTCCTTCTCTTCACTGTGTTCTGGGAGAGACAGGTTGGCACGTAGGTGATGCTTATGTAATCTTTTGGGTGATGAAATCACTAGTTGTGTTAAAACATGCTCTTAAATGTCAGTAACAATAGGGTGTGGATTAAGGAATGAGAGCGCATTAAAATTATTAGACTTGAACTGTTGTACATTTTGGTACCTTGGTGAATAAAAGTATATCTTTCTTATACCTTATTTGTTAGCCAACATCCTAGATTTTTTACTGCCGACTCGAGACCACTTCCTTCCTTCACTTTCGCAAGGTTGAAATGGAAACTCATTTTCTGCATCTAAAACGAAGAGCAATTGGAAACGCTGCCTTTCTGAAAAAGGCCGATGTGTATGAGCTACGACGAGAGGAGGCGACCTGAAGTTTTTTAAAATATTGCATCTGGTCTGCGATGGAAACCTGGCTGATCCTTATCTTCAGCTAAGGACAGCAAATTTGATATCAAATGATTCATTGAGCAAGTCTGGATCTCCTTTAAAAAAAAAAAAATCAAATATGAACTAAATTGATATGATTCATCGGTTATAACGTCGAAACAAAACTCAGAGCTAATGTCTGTCTGTTTTTCTTCACAGATTCGCTACATTTCACAAACCCAAGGGCTGCCGGGCGAGCACCTGTTAAACGTGGGGACGAAAACGTCTCGCTTCTTCTGCAAGGAATCTGACTCACCGTACGCAGCCTGGAGGCTGAAGGCAAGTTTGTGCCAACTTCTCTGACTAAGGCATCTGTGCAGGACAAAAAAACAGGTGCTTCTCAATACGGAGGAACCGATCAGGTAGAACCGTTCTAAGTTACAGGAGCTGAAAAGAACGAGGCAGGCGTGTCAGGGGAAAGTAATATGTCGTCATACTTGTATACCCACATATGAACTTTTTTTTTTATTTATTTATTTATTTTTTTTTTATTCAGAGGCTCCTGCTGACTTATGGGATAGCGTAGCGTAGCAGATGTAGTGATGCGTTATGGGTTATGACTTATTGCTTTTTTTTGCGTACTCTATAGAAAGCCAGTTTGAGTATTTTGATGCAGCCAAAATGTCCGGCATCAGGACTATATCACAGAACTAATTTTTCCTCAGAATTTACTATGCAGTTAAACCGCGTCCGGAAAATATTCTGTGCTTGTCGGCACCTGCTTAGCTCGTCGAGTCCAGAATAATTAAACTGATGCTGCAGATACGGAACGTTTACTCTTGAAAGACTTTAAAACATGATAGGAGCAATCCATTCTTTAGTAATATCTGCAGGAATGCTAGAGAAATTAAACGAGAAAATTTTCAAATGATGTATGGACAGTTGAAAAGGACCATAGCTGATCTCAGCACTGGAGCATCAAATAAATGAGTAGGTTTTATTTAACGCTACAATACAGAACGGTTTACTGCACTACAGAAGAGTGCAAAGGAAGCTGAGCATGAACCAGGTTGTAATCTACAGAGAGAGCAGAACGAATCACAGGGGTGAGT
Source organism: Synodontis membranacea (assembly GCA_025674565.1). Taxonomy (NCBI): domain Eukaryota; kingdom Metazoa; phylum Chordata; class Actinopteri; order Siluriformes; family Mochokidae; genus Synodontis; species Synodontis membranacea. The sequence continues at coordinate 31,701,776 of JAOVYU010000001.1, read as the reverse complement.
GTGACGTCTGGGGTTTCTTATGATCCTTATAGCCGAACGATTAAAAAAACAAAAAAAAAACAAACAAAAAAAAAAAAACAGTGCATAATGTCGCAATAGTCGTAAATGCCTATAAAAAGTTTTGACCCCCTTGGAGATTCCCCCTTTTATTGCTGTAATCATTGAAATCATGGGCAATATATTTAGCCTTTTTTTTTTTTTTGGACAACTCTTTAATGTCAAAGTGAAAACTGATTTCCAGAGAAATCATTGACGAAGAACAATTGACAGAACAGAAATGCTGATTACGACTGCATGCCCATGCCCATGCCCATGCGAGGTGTGTGTTTTTATGTGAGCATCGCTCATAGCCAAAACATTAGTGAAAGACCTCCTGCCTTTTTTTTTGTCGAGTGTGCAAACACAAAGCTTCATCACCAGAGACATTTGTCACGAGGGGATAAAAACTGTGCGTACGTAAAGTCATCCATCCCAGGGATTCAAGGGCTCACGTATTCTCCATAGTCTGTATTAATTAACCTCATTAACTCGTCATTCTTTTGCATAAACTGCATTCGTTGCTGTGTCTTGGTATATAATAACAGATTTCCCCAGGTCACAAGTTTATGATTTGTGAACCCTGATGTACATCATAACAGCAGCATTACAGAAATGGCACCCCGGTTTAGACAACGTTAGACGAAACCCCATTTGAAAATAGACGTAATGCTATACCTGACCTTTCCACCCAGTGGAAAAGTTTTGTTTAGCAGCTGATGCTTGTGATCAATTAATATAGATTTATCAGGTTACATACGTGTGCACGCTCCTGCGTCATACCTGAGCCTGATTGGGGGGGGGGGGGGGTTCTGAGAATGCGTTGAAGATCCGGGTTTGGAAAAACCAGAGTTTTAGAATTTCACAGAAAAGAAAACGTTTCAGTAGATTTAATAATCAGTATTCAAGACTCGAGGGAACTATTTGACTTGAAGTGGACTTGTGATATGACCCTGTCAACTCCTTCGAACAAAAGATTGTCCTTGAGCCTTATTAGTTCTGTGGAAGCATGTTTTCAGACAGATTTGATTTTACACAAACTTGTGGAGTCCGTGGCAGCTCAAGTGCACGCTGCGTTTAAAGAGCATAAGCCGGGTGTATCAAATGCTAAGCTTTCTGAGAATTTCCTTCTCACTCAACTCGTTGCTGATGATATAATTTGGAATAAAACATTATCTCTCTCCGTATATATTTCTTGCGTCCGTGTCAAGGCTCGCTTGTAGCCCAGAAGTCCCTAGTGTTCAGCTTTCTTTAGCCATAGTGCCTCATCGTCTCTCATCCTGTATCGTTTTTTTTTTAATATATATAAACAGACAACAGAGGAGCACGAGACAGAGACTGGAATGAAATCGAAGGAGGCCAGGAAGTACATCTTCAGCTGTCTGGATGACATCGGCCATGTAAGACGTTAATAGTTTATCAGCCATTGATCTCAGAGTGTGTCAAAGTCACTACAATCCTGTCTCCTGTCTTTTTATTTATTTATACGGAATGTATTTTGCAGCCAGTGAGCCGATCCTAAAATGCACGTTGTCCCAACATCTGTCTCTCAGGTAAACCTGGTGTTGAATATGGACGGCTGTGATCAGCTTGCAGAGAAAGCAGACAGGAGAGAGTTTGTGGATCTGCTCAGGATGATGTTGCTGATCGACGCTGACCAGCGCATCGTTCCTTCAGACGTTCTCAACCACCCTTTCGTCAATATGCAGCACTTACTGGACTTTCCGCACAGCAGCCAGTACGCTCACAGGGAACATTTACTGTTAAAAATAGTACAGAATGCACTATAAGCAAATATTTTGCACCTCTTTAAAATATTTATTTGTATATTAGGTCTGGAATCTGCTTTGTATATTTACACACATTCCACACGTATCTGATCTCTTCCTGTAAGTCTGAACACGTCGGCAGTGTGTCTGTTCGCACAGATCTGATCGAGCGGACGTGGGAAGTGAAATTTCATTACAGAGTCTGTCTCACTGTTGCATGTTCAGACGACGATGCAGGAGTTCGAACGAAACAAGACTTTACCCAGTTTCGCATTCAGCATGACATGAGACTTTGTCCACTGTTCCCTACAGCGTGCAGTCGTGTTTCCACGTCATGGACGTGTGCCACTCGAGGACCGGCGCGTATGACGCGGTGAACCGCAACAAAGCCCCGCCCCCTCTCATGAAACCCGTCACACTACCTAGCGGCCCCAACATCGCAGTCTTCAACAAAATACCCTCCCTGCACTCACAGGTACGAAATTAGTTTACTTGATGAAAGAACTAATGAATAAATAGAATGTGCAACAGTATCACACAAGTCGTCACGCTAAACTACATCTCCATCTAAACTTCATTTGTATGGAAACTTTGTAAAAGCAGGAAACTTTCTTCAGCTTCCCCACAATGTAGTGAAAAGTTTTCGCGTCATTCTCGGACAATTTTAATTATTTCCATGTTCATGCAACCAGTTGTTTTGCTTAGTTTCTCTCCCTGCAATGAATTATCTTTTAAACGACCAGTTTTACAGATTTCAAGCTTTTATTTTGAAACAGTTTGGCTGAATGTTTTATGACAAAGTTTAAAAGAAAAGGTTTTCTGTGGGGTTTTCCCCTCGGTACCGGGAAATGTTTCAAATTTTCTACGTGGTAAACACACATGCTAAAAAATGTGGTCCAGAATATTCCTTTAAATGCATTTTATTTCTCCAAATGTCCCATACTTGAGCAGTTCCTTAAAGTAATACACAAATCTGACATTTTTTGGAAAATTTATGTGAGTAAATCGGTCTTATTTTTATTTATTTTTTTAATCTTTTATTAGTAAATTACATTTTATCAGTGATAATCTCCCTCTAGTACCGACCTGTGCTTTTAGTTCAATTGTGCATTGTTTCCGTTTGTGTATAAATCTTTAATACTGCACGACGACGACGGCTTCTGGGTTATTATTCTGCCGGCATGTTACAAATCACAGTTTGTCTGGGAAGCACACAGTAATATGTCCTTTGTCTGTGTCTGGATCTAGGCTCTGGCTCCACCTGCACCACCTGTGGTACATCCTGGCATTCCCCTGCAGACAGGAAGTGCACAGTTTGGCTGCACTGACTCTTTCCAGCAAACGCTCATCCTTTGCCCACCAGCCATTCAAGGTAGCGTTTGGAAATAAACCCACAAACTCTTTCCGTTTGTTTAGTCGAGATTAGGTATAATGTGTCTGTTACCGTATCTAAAATAAAGACCGCCATTTTGCAGGAATCGGGTCCAACCCAAACCAGCCATCGGGATTTTCAGTGCGTTTGGATAATACACTGCCACTGGTGACTCAAGCTCCAGCCATCCAGCCTTTACCTCTCAGACCGGGAGTCATAGCACAGGTCAGAACATCTGTACCGAAACTGAACTGAGAGTAAAACCACAATCACTTTTATCAGTTTACTGAAGGATACTAACATTTGGGGCAAGAAAGTGGACCTGTGCTGTTTATCCAGAAACATGTCACCGGTCGATTAATTTCCGTCCGATTTCTTATTTTTTTTAATGTTTTCCTTTGTTGGGTTTTGCAGCAGCCGTGGTCCAACAGGACTCCGCAGATCCTCGTACCAGCATGGCAGCAGGTGCCTCCTCCACCCACCACGCTGCCCTCGGACACCATCTCCTGCCCTCAAAGGAGAGGGGACTGGGGGTAAGACACTCGGACACGATACTCACCACAAGCATCCACTCTTGTAGAGTTATTCCTAGATCTGTTCTCTTTAACGTGGTCCTGGCTCCTTTTTTTTTTTTTTTTTTTTTAAACAACAATTTTTATTTTCAAACATTGTCATACAGATAAGTACAACCTTCAAATTTTCAATTGTAACCAGATAACGACCCCCCCCTCCCAAATAAGTAATTAATAAATAAAAATAAAAAAATAATAATACACAAAGTGCAAAAAAAAAAAAAAACCCTATACGGCTATAAGATACTTGTCTATACACTCTCAAGTCCTGGCTCCTTTTAAGCGGGTTCCTTCTCATGTCGTCTAAAAATAAACTGTCTGTCCGATCGGTCTGAAGGGGGCTGCGGCGGCTCTTTGGGACTGAAATAACTTTCCCCGGACTCCCCTCAGGACAGAGTTACTTTACTTTTACTAAATTTACTTAAAGATTATGTTCGTTAAAAATATACATCGGTGAGGTTACGTTTTCCTCAAGCATAAAATCCCAAGCTCACATCCCATGTGTTTTAATTATCTGTCTGGCTGTAAACTGCAACGACATATTTAGTTCTGAGTTTAATTGACATTAAAATTAACATGTTTGCGGTCCACACAATTATTGTGAGTAATGTAGCAGATAATAACAGAAAATGCACTTTTAGTGTAGGGTGGCAAGCGATAACTAATAAACTGTGTCTCTAAATGGGGCAGAACAGCACATGCACAAGCAGCCTAGGCTATTTCGAGAGTCGGGAGGGGCATTTTCTAAAACGATATGTTGTTGCCTCCCTTAGCACCTGCATGTTTTTCTTGCACCAAGAGCTGCTACTGGCTAAATATCTTGGCACTGTAGCCCTGTGATTAATATACAGTAATGCCTCGTGCATTCGCGTTTCCATATTCGCGACTTCACATATTCGCAAAATTTTCTGTGGAACCTAATTTACAGTCGCGTTTTTTTTTTTTCACACATCTGCGAAATCCTCAATAAGCCTGGCATTAAACTATAACTGTCACACACTGCCCACGTCTCTGCGTGCCGACCGGAAGGTAGACTCCTGAATTTCTTCACCTAAAACTAAGGTGCCCGTAAGTTCTCCCTGTCACTAGAGGGCAGTAAACTCATTGACTGCTATAAAGACGAAGAAAGAGAGAGACTCAGAGCTGTA
>JAOVYU010000001.1:31565628-31576267 GCA_025674565.1 Synodontis membranacea | reverse complement strand
ACGGTGCTGTTGATTAAAAATACAAAAAAATCCGGTGTCTATTTATGACATACATGCTTTTTAATATAAAAAGTTTTGAAAATTTTTTTATTATAAGAAATTTGACATTAATCTTTATAACACATTAACCAATCATTCTGTTATATTTAAATTGAAAATCTTAATTGCTAATGAAATTTCCTCCCCCCTAGGTAGACCTCTGCACAGGTTAATGATCTTCTTGATAAGATCCAGCCATCAAACCTCCCTGCTGCCCCGTAACACACCTGCTCTGCTATCTTAAGCAGATCACGGCTGAAGGGCCATTTGCACAAGTAACATGAGTGCTAAGCTGCGCTGTGGACAACTTGTTTGGGCTGAATTAATTTTGTTTAGATTCCCTCAGAGGGACCCGTTATTGAAGTCTTATCTGCTAATAAGAAACCAGCACTGTAATTACAGTTTAATGTACCTGGCAGAAGTGAGATTCTGATTAAATTGTAATGAGCGGAGAGGATGAAATGAAGCCTCTTTGGAAGAGGCGAGGGAGGAAAGGAGAAAGACGAGAGAAGACGTAGGGGAGGGAGAGACAGATGGAGGGAGGAGGAGGGAATCGAGAGTACCGTTGTTGGGAGTTTCTGCAAATCAAACTGCATATCAAGCGGAAAGCGGAAAGCGAAATTAATTTGTTTGACAGCCTGTTTCATGAGTTTATCACCTCTTTGAGTGTGTAAGGAAATTTATATTTGCACACTGTGGGAGTAAGTTTTTTTTGCTTCCACCGTAAACAGAAATATAAATGATTCATCGCACCAGATTTTGAGTCGTGGCTGCTGAGGATGAAGGATATCATTTTGTTTGTTTTTTTTTTTCTTAAAGTAAATTTTGTCCCGGTCGTTCATTCGCATCAGGCGTTAACACTATGGTTTGCCAACAATTTCGGACAAATATTTAAGTTTCTCGTGTGTGCGATGTTCAATTCAGTTCAATTTCAGTTTACACTTTCATTGAAAATGTTGAATTAAAAATTAAGCTTTACAGAATTGAACTGTATTGAACAGGTCAGAGGTGAAAATGGAACCCAGTAAAACCTAGGGGGAGTAAATACAGGACTGTTGAAAGAGTGGGAATAAGACAGAGCACAGGACAAATTCATGACTACCCAGGAGTTCTTAGGTACAAATCTGTGACATTCGGGTGAAATGATCAACATAACAATGAGCCTTGGACATAAACTGATTTTAGGAAGCGCAAACTTTGGACGAACGTGTACTCTGAGTTAGCTGATCATTTTTCCCCTTAAAGACTACTTTTGCTACAAGTAATACTTTGACTCTTGGTTCTCTTATCTTCCTCCCCTACACTCATGTGTATATGATATCTTTACATGGCTTCGCCTACCACGGTCGTGGAGTGTCGATGACACTCGAGTATAGCTTTCCTTCCCACCATCAGATACGCAGTTCCTGCTTCTATCTCAGGATCACATCAGTTCATAACCAACAGCTGTTATGTATTACTGGAAATGTACAGTATGCCTACGCCTTGTCTGCTTTGAGAGCTGCCTAAACACTTCTTCTGAGGACGCACTAAAGCTTGGTGGGTGTAGTGTTGGATGATCAGTTATTGTTCTCTGGAGACTTATGCCTTTCTCAGCCAGGTTTCGCTCTGAGGATTCGATATTTCTTTCTCTCTCTGAAGAGTTGAACTTCTGCAAATCAGTCCTGGGTAGGGTTCCTGCATGTGCCATTGGGTCCTTCCTAACTAACCAGTCCAGAATGCAACTTGTTTTCGATCTTGTAGCTGCCCACTTTATGTTTTTTTAAAACCTGATACATGGTTACAAAGACAAACACTGACTTCTAACACCTTAATGATGAAGATCAAATCCCACACCAGACTTTGAGTTTATTGAGCCACAAGGATCGCTTCTATTTGCTTGTAATAGCGTCAGTATTTAAGATTTAACTAGCAGCTAAATCGATTCTAATCATTCACTTAGTTTTAAAAATAAAATCTGTACTTGAAAAAAGGAAACAATTACTTTAGGCAGCACGGACAGTGTCGAAGCTTCATAACTCCAAGGTTCCCGGTTCATTTCACTCGGATTGAACTTTGGTTACTTTGCATACTCTCCATGTGTCTGCTTGGGTTTCCACTGGGTTCTCCGGGTTCCTCCCAGATTTTTGGTGAGATATTGGTGAGTTCGTTTGGACATAGATGTGAGTGAGTGAGTGTATGGATGCATGAGTGTATTGGTTCTTTGCATCCAACTGGCATCATATTCAACGTGTCTTCTAAACCCTTTTTCCAAGCGTTCCTGGGATAGGCTCCAGATCCACCGCCACAATGCCAGAATCAATTTCTTACCCCTTGTGTTGCGTTCATGTTTTTGTTACTCATCCAATGTTTGCCAATCTGGAGGGCCCACAACATTTTCGGGTATTTAAAACAATACAGCCATAATAATTCATGCATAATATTTCATACTTAAGATGTTGAATGGATTACAAGCAATATAGACACCACACATGGATAGTAATAATATATATTAATATTTACCTCTCACATCACATTCATCAATTGTAGATGATTACTGTAAAAAAAAAGAAAGAAAAAAAGCCAAACAATAAATCATAAGCAAGACACGGGTGGAATAAACCATGTTTATCTTGAACAAACATGAATGAAACAAATATTACTTCATCACTACTGACGTTTATTGCTTTATAGTATTTTATTTAAATGATAAATGAGCACCGTTGAAAAATGTTCATGCCATGTACATGTACACGACACATGAGGGACATTAGATATATACTGTATAAATATTAAAAGATTTGAAAATATTTGAAAAAGTTATTTAAAAAAAATAACTTTTTTGGACAATTTACTAATTTGTAATAATAATAATAATAATAATAATAATAATAATAATAACTGCAAGACCAAACCCTTAATTCTCTGTTGCTATATTTCTTTGCTTTTGTAACTTTGTTCTAATGGTATATGCTGTAAATGTAAACGTCAATGTAAATGTATGCAAATGTCTGAATAGAAATAACATTTTTCATCTGTATGCATGTACCTGATTTGCTGTGTCTGTATGTTATGCAAATAAGAAGCATCAAGAAGATTCTTTTAACGTTCTGGAGCTTTTGCAGCAGTGCAGCAGCAGCGTCCTGACAGCTGGAGATACATCCTGCCATCATGAGGAGAGCCTATTAATGTGACGTCCATGGCCATATAAATATTGATGTATGGAGTGTGAAGTGTGCTGTTCTGGGCATTTTTGACTGTTGGGCTTTTTTTTTTTTCCCTCTTAAAGAACCAAAGCAAGCATTATTTCCCCGTGCTAGAAATTCACCGTTCAGCATCTTATAGCTAAAATACTGCTGAAGTCATTTAAACAGTTTAGAAATGAGTTAAAAATTCAAAAGCAGTGATTGACTTTACCCAGACAATAAAATAACATTCAAATGATCGTTTAATACAGGTCACTAATCTCAGATAAGGGCAAGGAGATTTGAATTATATGAAAATTATATTAAATTATGCTATACTGGAATAGATTATTTTAAAACCATTTTTTTTTGTGTGCACATTTTAAGAAGCAGCTCTTAAAAGAAATAAGAGAAAAGAATATGACAATAACAGAAGTCAAGGTCTAGTTCTAGATCACTAATAAACATTTTTACATACATTTAAAAAAAAAATGCATGAAGGTAATACAAGATGAATAAAATTTTTATATGAATGTGCTTGTTTTCATACGTTATTGTTTCCATAGTAACAGCTCATCCAGAGGGACTTGTAGGATGCTCTTTATATAAAAAAAAAATAATAAAAAAAAGATTAAACACATGCTGTTATTTAGCAGATAAAAATGTGTAATCTTTTATATGGTGATGGTTTCTGCAAGGAGGCGCTTAACATTTATGGAAGGAGTCTCCAGTGTCAGGGCTTTGTACGCAGAACTTTGTGTTTTTCTGTTTCTCAGTAACACGACAAGATACGTTTTATTGTCTTGTTGTTTTTAGACTAAAGAGAGAACAAAAGAGACTGATGATGGAATGAACAATTTATAGCGGTTATAGCATTCATTTCTTTCGTAGACGTTACGTAACTGTAAATGGACAGTTTGTTTTATGTGTCGTACTTTAATGAATAAATCTCATGACAGGCAAATTTCTGCGGTGTAAGAGGAATAAAACCTTTTGCACAGGTTTTTGAAATATATTCGACTTTTTGGTGGTAAGAGTAACTCTCGTCCACCATGCCATCGGTTAAGCAAGTCTTACTTGGGTTTTATATCATTTATTGTTGCTCATTTTGAAAATGTGAAAGTGTATATCGGATTGTGCAATTTGTCGTACCGTCGATATTTCATATCGCGTGCAAAAGTCAGTCACAAAGTAATTGCTTTGAATATTGTATCGTTGGATCTGATATGTCAGAGCTGAATAATATTGCCCAATAGTCTCTCCTGCCCAATAGTCTCTCTTGCCACTTTGTGTCTAGACTATAGTGTCTATCTATAATATGACTGAGAGTTTCATCAAGTGCCCATTAGGTGGAGCTGTGCGTTATCTGATTGGAACTACTAAGTTCCTGTTCCAGAGAGGCACTTCTGTGCATTCTTAGAGACTTATAATTAGAACAGTTTTTCTGCTTTCTGACGACGCTCGCCAAATGTACAATTTCAGGAGACAAAATGAGTTTCTTACATGTTTATCAGATGAGAGACGTTCAACTGTCAGTGTTTCGTTCAGTGCCATTTTTTTTTTATCTTAGCTGTCTGTTAAACTTCCATTGCTGATTGACTATATAATCATTTTTTCCCCTCTTTTCTTCCGTTTGGAGGTTGTCAAGATTGTATCTCTGTGCCTTCTCTGTGCCGTCGTCCCGCTGGCCTTTTGTGTTGTCTTCAAATCTGTATTTCACGCAGCACAAGTTAGATAAACTGAAATAGGAACTCTGTAAATGCACCATCTTGTGTCTGTAAAGTCAATGAGGGGGAGATTATAACAGCCGCTGCATGTGGCCTCGCTTATGTCATTCAGCAGAAGTGTTTCTCTCTTTTCCTCTCCATCTCTTTCGCTACTTTAGTCTCGTCTTCTCTCTCGGGAAACAATAGGACCACTGTGTGACCCTACGGCTGCCTGTCTTCAGCCCACACACACATTATCTCTCCATCTGTCACTCCGTCTTTCTTCTTCGCTGTCTTCTTCGCTGATCTCCCGCACCATCTCTCGACTGTGACTCTCTGTGGGATAGTGTGTGTGTGTGTGTGTGTGTGTGTGTGTGTGTGTTGCGTCTGTTCCCAGTCACCTTCCTTGAACCAGCTGTGGTCCTGCAGGCTGCTTGGTTTTTCAGGCTTTTTGGGTCCAGCCACTTCAGGCTATTTCTGTCCCTGCTTCTGGTCTCAGAGTCCTGCGGCAGTACACAAGAGATCTGGAACATCCAAGTCCCCAGATCATATACACAATGTCCTCAAACAGCCAGGGCTTAAATTTGAAACTTCCAGAGCCCTTGAAAACCCAGGACCCTCAGCCGATACTCTGAGCTTTCAAAGTCCTTGAACACTTGACTAGACTTGAAAAGCTAGGCCTTGATCTTCAACCCTGAAAGCACAACATGAATGCTTATACAGAGCTCTCAAATAAATGAACAGAAACGGTTCAACACAATCAATTTCAATTAGTAGACCCAAGAACCAAACGAAAACAATGTTCAAAGGACAAAAAAACATTGGTTGATGTTTTAAATTGCTAGATCTTTCTAATGACGCACACAAAACCATCAGACCTTCACAGTAATCTCAAATACCCGGAAAGTTTACATACACTGCCATCAAACATCCCAAACATCATCGTAAACACCCAAATCCCAGTCATGGTCATGGTAAATTGTTGATACGATGCTGTTGATCTTAAGAGGATAGAGCTTATAACCAAGCAACCAAATTGGAGTTATGTTCTTTAGCTCGTTCCTGGAGTGCCACGAAACCCCGCCAGACCCTCCCTCTGTTCTTCCCTTCATCCTCTTTCCTCTGTCGTGCTCTGTATGAGAGCTGTGTTGGATGAAGTCATGTTGAACAAGCCCTAACCCTGGAGCTCTTGGACCTTAGACCCATCTCTTCTCCCTGATGCAATGTGGCAGCAAGATGTGATGTTCTGCTTGGCCACCACCCTTATTTATTTTTGTGGAGGAAAAAACCACTTCCACCAAAGTGAGCCACAAGATTATGAGACGGGGAAAAAAGTCTCACTGCGTAATGAGGGATTTATTGGGGTGGAAGCAGGCTTTAAAGCCACAAAAAAACAAACAAACACTGCGAGTGCTTTTTGAGAGGTTACAAGGAGCTGTAATTGTGGGAAAAAACAGGAAAGTGGGCTGCACAAGTGAGTTCCTCGAGGGAAATAAAGCTTATCACATCACACCACCATAAAGTGCACAGTCCAATCGTGTTAACACACACACACACACACACACACACAAACAATATCTCCTGTCTAATCTTTATTTCCTTTTGGTTTATTTTATCTTCCTCTCCTTTTTTTCAGTTTTCTTTTATTATCCATCCCTCTTTCTTTTTCCTTTCTTTATTAAGCTTTAGACGAACATGCAGAACAAATGTAAAATAATAATCCTCGCCTGATACATACAAACATGAACTCATCAGCATGTCAGCACACACTCAGAGAAAATGCTGCTTTCTTTTGCCAAGTTGAGATAATTCACGAAATGCTCTGATTCATGTCGGAGTCCTTTCCAAATCAGCCTGCCCCATCCATCATCTCCACTTCCTGCGTCTTCCGGAGTAGAGGATCAAGACTCGCTGGATTGCAACATCTTTGCATTTATTTTATATATCTGAGAATTTCAGTCTCAGTGTCAAATTTAGCTCATAATAATAATAGTAATTCGCTTAGTGAATTAAAAAAAAAAAAAAGTCAAAAATAAACTAAAAAAGATTCACTGACAATAAATGGACTTAAAGCAAGCCTGCTCTCTTTCACGATGCTGAAAATCTGGCTCCGAGGAGCTGACTCTGAAGCTGTGTTAATCATTTATATCAGATTCATTTTTATTTATTTCTTTTTAAACATTTGGCAGAGACCTCGACTTACCGCCAAGGCAGGATTCGATCCAAGCATCTAGCTGAGCATTCGAGGGTTACAGGCCTTTCTTAAAGTCAGTCAAAACGTGGACTTGAAGACTGTAAGCAACTGTAATAAACATATTAGTAAAAAGTGCTCATGAAGAAATGCAAATTCTAGCAATATACATGTATACAAATTAGAAATCGGTGTTACATGACCTTCATATTGCATAATGAAAAAAAAAAAAACATATTTTCCATCATGCTTAATAACTCATGTTTTATTATACAGTACATTCAGTTCACTACACAGTCTGGAAATGAAGAAATGTGGCCGAGAACCACCTACATTCACCGATAAAGTCAATTTGACCCACACGGGAGATGATGAGAAGCTTATTTTGTTGCTGTGTTCAAAAGTTTCTTCGTTTTTTTTTCCCACTGAGTGGCACTGAACTGCATCTATACACAAAAGTGTGGGGAACCAATCAGCCTGCAATCGACGATCTTCACAATCCTGATACATTGTTGACAGAAAAGTACACAAGAGATTTGTGAGGTTTTCAGTGATATATTTCAGCTCTGTTTCTCGAAAAGGAATTATACGGTACCACAGCACTGCTGAACTCTTGCTTGGTCAGAAGGTGATGGTTAATTTTCTGTAACTGTAAGCTCTGAAAGGAGCGTAACGCACTGCAGGTTAATATTAATGCACCTGTTCCAACATGCTATCTTTTCAATAGTACTTACACTTAACTTACACAGGGATGAGTATCGTACTGTAAATGCTCAATTCATTGCAACGGTGAGGCTTCCTGTAAGGGGTTGTGAAAATTTACGGAAGTCCCAAGAGTCAGCAGTTTGTAACGGTCAGAGCAGGCAAGACAGAACTTTAGGTTTTCAGACACTTGACTTATTCAGGATAAGGGCGTTTTTGATTTCTGGGTTCTTGGTAACAAGACAAGTTGCATTTTTTTTTGGTCTTATTAACTTAAGATTTCACCGAGGCTAAGAACTATACATCGGTTTTAAGCGATAACGGCAACTATCTTGTCTCATTAAATATAACTGTAAATGGTAAAAAAAAAAAAAAAGTATGATGTGTCATTCTTTAATTAAAAAAAAATTCTCAACTTCATTCTCTTGAAAGGATTTAACCATAGAAAAAAACAACCAAACACACTTTTTCAGTTCGGGTTGACTCTTTAAACTCACAACTTTCTGGTCAGTCGAGCAGAACTTAAAGCATCTAGCAGTTCCAGCACTGAGAGATCTCCCAGCGGAGGGCACACTGAGGTCTCAGGGTAATCAGACTAACTAAAGCTGACAAGATTATGAACGCGGCCATGAGATGCTCGAGTTCAGATGAAATGCACAGCATGGGAAGATATTTCCGAACAGATAACGTCGGGGGAAAAAAAAAAGCTGCCTTTCACCAACAACAAACGAGAAATTAAAATCACGTTGCTTGATGTTTGCGGGCAGAGAGGAACGGTCCGCGAGCTGGAAACGATGAGAGCATTCCCAGTCTGCAGACAGGAAATGGACTCACAAGCGAGCGTGTTTAGATTTTGTTGTTTATTTTGAGGCAGGGAAACTTGCCATGTGTGATAAGCCAGATGTTTTTTTGGAAACAGACATTAAACGTACTTCCTGCTTTGTACCGCACGCATCCTTCCAGTCGCATTCTAACAAGAGCGCAGCACATTGTGAGAGTTTTTGGACGCTCATAAATGTACCACATTTAAAACCTATTTAATGGTGTTGTGTGAGAAATAAAACTCTTTGGGGCATGCTGTTATATGAAAATAATCTACAATTAAACGCATGTTTTTTATTCCTCTTACACCAGATACATCTGCCAGGGTTAGGTTAGAGTTATGTCTTTCTTTTGAATTAAAGAAGTACACATCATAATTTTTTTGTCAGTTAATTGTTACATTTAATGCTCTGGAGCCAGTAATAATAATAATGTACCTTGTCATGTTACCCAAAGTCCTGTAGACATTAATTTACTGCGTGACTTTTACAAAGTACTGACACTGGAGACTCCTTCCAAAAATGTTAATAATAATTAATGTTTTTCACAGGAAACTTCTGAAAAATATTACCCAGTTTTGGCAAGCCATATCAACAATGACATATTTTTAAAAATTGCTGACGTGGAGCGTCCACCGTACATGTTCCTACGAATGAGCTGTTATTATAGAAATGTTAACGTCTTAGAATGAGTACCTTAAAAGGGCTGTCTCTTCTTTTCCAGAATCCAACGCCTTTTTTTTGTTTTGCGTTGTTTTTTGTTTGTGTTACTCCGTGAGCTCTCTGTACAGCAAAACCTCCAAAGATTCGCCGTCGCTGATCCCTCTGAAAACCCTTATTAAAATTATTCTTCACCAGCATTGTCATACAGGCAAGCCTTGAACAAAAACATGCCTTATTTTTTCTTTCCTTCATGTCACTTTCTTTCGGAGTAGCCATATGAAAACGGAATGGATCAGTCGAAACAATTACAAATAAAGATATTTTTTAACACTTTCTATAAACCCAGAATCTATAAAGCATTATAAACTCACTCATAAACATTAGACTACATAATTATTTATACATAGTCATGACTGCACACTTAAAGGATTACAATGTGATTTTATACGCCTTTTCAGCTTAAAGTGTCACAAGGCATTATAAAGCTTCTTTTGCCTCTGGACAATGGCAATGTTGACATCTTTGTTATAAAGACTTATGCTTTATGGATACCGGGTTCATAGAAAGTGTTACCCCATATTTTGACAAAATATCTTCCATTTCAAGTTACAGATCTGTGGGGATAGGATGTCGCCAGGTTGTTTTTGGAATACCGATGGCATAAAAAAAAAAAAAAAAAAATAGTGACTCACTATTTGGAGCAGAGGATTCTGGGAAGGGTGAGCTGACCCCTTTAAATTAAACCTTTTGGGCTTACTGTCAGAGCTGCTGGGATAGAAGATGAATCAACACTTTCTGACCAATCAGAATCAAGAATATTCAGCAGTTCTTTGCTTTAATTCTTCTTAATACGTTGATTTCGTACTTTAAACGAGTCAATAATAATGTTTAATATCACTGTGTTTCTCATGCATTTAGTTTCTTTTGTGAGAAAATATGACCAGCTGGTTATGTTTCAAATTCTGCCATTGCATAGATCATACAAGAGAGCACAAACATACAAAGATAATCCTTCACATACAAAGAATTTCACTTTTATTAGAAAAAGGATTTGAAGGTTAAAAGACTGTTATGTACTTTGTTGTAAAATCTAAAACATATGGTTTTATTTTACATTTTTCCATTGCCATACAGTACTGTGCAAAAGTCTTTTTTGCATACATTTTTTTTGCATACAGAATACTGTTATAAATTATTATTTATATTTATTATTATTATTGATTCAGTACAAAAACAATTCATATTCCCAAACATTACTTTTCCAAAAAAAGAAAAATAATAATAATTTTGAGCATAAAAATGTTTGTATGTCAGTAAAGAAAGCAACATATGTAAGAGACCACTTTTCAGACA
>JAOVYU010000001.1:31493825-31509253 GCA_025674565.1 Synodontis membranacea | reverse complement strand
GTCTTAAAAAGGAAAAAATTTAACGTTAAAAAATTTAAATTTTAAATTTTATGGAAAAGGGGGACAACTGACAACTGTTTGCTCTATAGCAATAAATATAACTATAAATGTATAAAAAAAAGTTAACACAACATTAATAAATTAAAAATTGTAATTGTTGGCAAATCGCCACGATATAAGAGGAACGATACACTTCAGGATATGATGTAATAGGAAAATTCAATTCAAGGTGAAAACGCTTTTTACAGCACACACCGCTAAACTTTGTTCCTTGCATGTAGGTTAAGGCTGAGAGATGGCTTTTTAAAAACAAAACAAAAAAAAACAAAACAGTAAATCACTCCTTTCTGTGGCTCAATCTTTTGACTCTTCACTAAGATAAGGGCACGTCATGGTCATAGCCAGTCAATCTAATTTCATTTCCGCTGTTTGTACTTTTCAGAGAACATTTTTATTAAGCATGTTCCACTCCAATAACAGCCTTTGATGGTATACAGCCCCTCATACCGAAGCGAAACCGACGCGGTACATTCTGTTTTTCTTCACAAATGTAAAATTAGTCACGATGCTGTTTAGAGCTCATTATTTGTCTTTTAAACATGGCTGAGAAATGGTTTTGATAATGAAAAATGGGCAGAAACCTGTTTCAGATAAGGAAAGTAATTACCTCATGCAAGTCCAGGCTTGAAGTAGAGACCAATTGGACTGTGGTTGGAGGAAATGGATGAGATTAAATACGCAGTGGAAACGGGAAAGCGGGGTTTTGCAACCTTGTTGGTGGAATAGTGCTGAAGGTACGACCTGAGACAGACGATGTCGTAAAACAGAAGCATCTGTCCACTTCCACCTATATCATGAAAAGAGGCAGGTGATATATGTCTCCTGGAGAACGTTTTATAGCAGATGAAGCCATCACAGAGATGGAGCCTGGGTCTGCATTTCTAACTGGACCATGTCAGCACTTCCACAGAGGGTCTATCTTCTTTGCTGAGCAGAAATAAGAGCATCCTTTTATTCACCTCGGTGATAGAAGCGGAGGGAGGGGGGCACTAATGAAATGGGTATATGACATCCATCCTGAGCTCATTATTTCTGAAACACCATCTAAATCAGCTTCCCCTTTTCAATTAAATGTGGAGAAGTCTCGGTGCTTCTGATTGCTCGATCAGGGGCCGAATGAAAATCTTCTCAGCGTGCCACTTTTAATTCGACCTGGCACTGTTCGGGCACGAACATCCACACATACACCTCAGCAGTCAGCAAAGGAGTCCAGGATATACGGCCCATTTTAAAACAATTACGCCAGATTTATGAGGCTTTCAAATCGCTAACAGCTTGTATATGCTGTTTCTCCTTGAGCTATTAAAATCTCCATCAAGAATAACAAAAATAACTCACAGCCAAGCCTCTGGATTTATTGGATCATTATTATTATTATTTTTTTTTTTTTTAGCCTCCTGCTTTCTCTTTTTGTCATAATTACTACCAATAATTGGTTGCTGTGCTGGTGTTGAAAGTTTGTTCTCAGAGTTTGTACAGTGGATCTCAGCTTCAGGAAAGGAGATCATTAATAACAATCACATGATGTAACAGCACATTGAGATGCTTCATTTACGTAGACTGGTTTGATAGCAACGTATGTGGTTTTCAATGGTAAACCATCTTACGGAATGTTTCTTGCTTCTTTTTTTTTTTTTTTGTACTCCATTCAACCTTGCAATTTACTTCACTAAGTCCTGAAAAAAAGCACTGAGGTTAGTTTCTCTTTTCAGGACACTGAGCGTTAAGCTGTCATGCCTAAGTGTTACCTATGAGGGTGACCTTTTCGAATGACTATTCTCATAACACCATGAATCATTACTCTCAGACATTGTCAAAGATGCTTTAATTAAGTGCCATCTGAAACTTGAGCAAGAGACTTCAAATGACATATTTTATGTGCAATTAAATAAATGCTTCATCTGCCTACTACATCCTGAATTTATTTTTTTTTCTTGCCCTGATGAAAGATTTTGTCACATAATGACAGATATGGGGGGGGGGGGGGATCCTGTCTACATTAACAAAAAGCAACTTTAATTAAACCAAATTTCTTTGCAAGAGTAGGTGTGAGTTTTTCGGCTCGTTCAAATAATCTAAAATCATTAGCCACTGCTTACTAAATGCTCCACTGTGCTGTGTAGTTGTATGGTTGACTTTCAAAAAAAATTATTATTTATTTATTTTTTGCCTTAAAATGTGACACAGATTTTATCTTTTCAGTGATGTGTGAAAACACAGATCTGATCTCGAGTCACTTTCACATATCGTCCTAAATCCGATAACTATCCGATTCATGGCAATGCTACATAAATGTCGCTTTTTTGCTTATGTGAATGTGCTGATTGCTGTCGTTGTCGGCCACGAAGGTGTTTGTGCTACCAATTTGTGCTACCTTCTAAGATATACTACTTTAGCGGTTTCATGTTAAGTTTAAGGTTAAGATTTTAGAATTAACGTTAAGCTTTACGTCTTAGGATTAAAGTTATGGCTAGGTTAAGGACTATAGCTAAAGCTTGTTCTCTGGTATCAGTAACATTTTCTTGCATTATGGTAGCACGAATCGTTAAAGTAGCACAGATCGGCAGAACGCCGGCAGCGTAGCAATACAAGAATGTTGTAAAAACCGTTTAACATCCTCCAGAGCAAAATGTAATGCATATGTTAGCTTCTAGCTGGTACATTACATAGGATTTAATATCATGAGTCGTCTCACAAACATTTTTATTGCTGCTGGTGACACACATAATATGTGTCTGCATGAGTCGATGAAGTCTTTACTTTCTTTTGACATGTTTAATCACAAGGTGAAGTGCCCTTGTATCCAGACTTGTGTTCACGTCTGATCAGGTAACAGGCAAAATATTCGTCATAGAACAGAAATCATAACAGAATACGGAACGTCATTTTACATTTGTGATATGCACAGAAATTGCCATCCGGTCTGCCGAATGCACAACCATCATGTAGGCTAATTTCCATTTATGATTATATGATCATTTGCATTTTATTTTTGCATTTTCACTTGTTTTTCTCAATCCATAATGGTGCCCTTTGCTGAAGACAGAGGCTTTTTCTATGTAGTGCAGTGCATACTATACGGCCAAAAGTATGTGATCCCCTGACCATCATACCCATAGAGTATGTGGTTCTACCCCAAACTTTTGTGACAAAGTTGGAAGCATGCAATTGTACAGAATGTCTTTGTACCCTGTAGCATTACAATTTCCTTTCACTGGAACTAAGAGACCCAAACCTCCAGCATGACAATGTCCCCATGCACAAACAAGCTCCATCAAGACGTGGCTTGTCAAGGTTGGAGTGGAAGAACCTTAGAGACCCGCACAGATCCCTGACCTCAACCCCACTGAACATCTTTGGGAAGAACTGGAATGCCGACTGCACCCCAGGCCTCCTCATTCGACATCAATGCTCTTGTTCCTGCATGAGTACAAATCCCCACATCTACACTCCAAAATCTAGTGGAAAGCCTTGCTGGAAGAGTGGAGGCCAATATAAGAGTAACGGGGGACTAAATCGGAGTTTTATGTTTAACAAGAACATGAACATGATGGTTACGCGTCCACAAACTATTGGCCATATGATCTAGTAGACAGATGGAGGAAAGTACCTTATACCAGCTCTTTCTTTTTTTATTAAGTGGTTTGTTTCAGGCTTTACAGATGTGGTATTAAAAAAATAAAAAAGAATAATAAAAGAATAAAATCTCATTAACTGTTTCCATCTTGAAAGATGCTAAAAATTAAATGATTGCGGAAAGAAGAGATTTCTTGCTGTTATTTTTCACCGTCAGGTTGTTACGTTCAATTGCTATGTGACTCTTCCGTCTGGAAAACTGTACATGTCTGAAATTACTCACACACGGACTGTATTCAGAGTTGATTTAAGTGTGCATAGCGAAGATTTTATACTGAAATGGACCGCATCATTATTCCAACCTCAAACATAACTACAAACACAAGCACCGTTAAGAGAGTTATGTGATGCGGAATTTGTAGTAAAACAGAGATGTTATGCACGATTCCGACCTTGTTATGTTGAAATGTACAGTCCTGAGAAAAAGAAAGTACACGCTCTTTCAATTCCAGGGTTTTTACATTTCAGGACGTAATAAAAATTATCTGGTCCTTACCAGGTTCTAAAATTAGTTGAATCTAACCTCAAGTGTAAAAGAAAAAAAACACAACAGATTTTGCCACTATGCCGTTACTTATTAAACAAAAATGAAGCCAAAATGGAGACGCCATGTGAGAAAAACTAAGTACACCCTTACTGCTTCCATAGGAATTAAGAGGGTAAGTAGCAGCCAGGTGCTGCTAATTCAATGCACTTGATTAATTGATCATCAGCAGGTGTGATTACCTCTATAAAAGCAGGAGTTCTGGTAGTTTGCTGGTCTGGAGCATAAATTTGTGTGTGTTAATACAATGCCAAGGAGGAAAGAAATCAGCAATGACCTTAGAGATGCATTTGTTAATGCCCATCATTCTGTTAAGGGTTATAAGGCCGTTTCCAAACAACTTGACGTCCATCATTCTACAGTGAGAAAGATTATTCACAAGTGGAAAACATTCAAGACAGATGCCAATGTTCCCAGGAGTGGATGTCCCATTAACTTCACCACGAGGTCAGACCGTGCAATGCTCAGAGAAATTGCAAAAACCCAAGAGCTTCATCTCAGATTCTACAGACCTCAGTTAGCATGTTAAATGTTAAAGTTCATGGCCGTACAATTAGGAAAAGACTGAACAAGTATGTCTTGTTTGGAAGGGTTGCCAAACAAAGCCTCTTCTCTCTAAAAAAAAAAGAACATGGAAGCACCAACTGTCAAGCACGGTGGTGGAGGGGCGATGATCTGGGCTTGTTTTGTAGCCACAGGACCTGGACACCTTGCATTCACTGAGTTAACAACAAACTCCACCTGTATACCAAAGCATTCTAGGGACAAAAATCTGAGGACATCTGTCCAACAGTTAAAGCTTGGCCGAAATTAGGTCACGCAACAAGACAGTGATCCCAAGCAAACCAGAAGAGCAACAGAATGGCTGAAAACAAAAGAAAGGTGATGCAACGGCACAGAATTGAACCTGATTGAAATGGCCTTAATAGACCTGTGCATAAATGAATGTCCCCAAACCTCAACGAACAGAAACAACGTTCTAAAGAAGAGTGGACAAAAATTCCTCCAAACCGATGTGAGAGACTGATAAAGTCATACAGAAAATTGTTGCTGCTACAAGTGGTTCTACAAGCTATTGAATCATGGGGTGTACTTAATTTTTCACACATGGCTTTTCCATTTCTAATTTGTTTTTATTAAATAAATAATGACACGGTGGAATCTGTTGTGTGTGTGTGTGTGTGTGTGTGTGTTTTTTTTACACTTGAGGTTATGTCGTGATAAGTAAAAAAGGAAGAATTGAAAGAGGGTGTACTTTTTTTTTTCTCTGCATGACTGCATGCCTCGAAATTATTTCTCCTACACCTTTTATAATACACTATACTAGTAGCCAGTTTTGATTAACCATTAACCTTTAGGCCTCAGGCATTAAATCTGCACGTCAGCTGTTTTGTTTCCGATCCCTCCTCTTCTGCCCTCAGTCCATCATCTACAGTAGTTTTTAACACCTGCTCCTTGGGGTCAGTCTCAGAGTTACCGTTACGTTTTGAAATCAAACTTGAATCAAAAAAAAAAAAATGTCTTACCTTCAAATCTCAGAAATGCAAACATTCATTTAACATCACGTAATAAATAGTTTACAAAATCTGACATAGGAATAAGCTTTAAAGTATTTACACTCGCCCCTTTATCAAAATTTTCAGACGTCCCATTTTCTTTGTCCTTTTGTCCACAGTTCTTTGGCTTCTCAGTTCTATTATTATCTGTCTAAAAACAACCTCAGCGGGGACATGGGATTGTTATACAATTATTTTACATCCTGTCTTCCATATTTTATTATTTACAATGCAAGTCGTTAACCAAAATGACTTTCATCTTTCTTGATACATTTTCTGCAAAAACTCATTATACACTGTAAGTCATTCAAGGTGATACTTAATCCGATGTTTCTCGCCTTATCCCATATCTCTGCTGATCATGCACAATATATTAACATGGGCTCAACTGTTTAATCATCTGCACAACTCAAAACAGGGCATTGTTTTGTGGAAACAAAGCAGCTCCATTTAAATCTTCCTACACTAATCAGCCAAGACTCATCTCTCACATTCTCAGATATGTCTTTAGGGTTTATATTTTTTCACACACTCCACACTCTTCATTTTCTTTGTCACTTATTTCGTTATAAATGTTTTTGTTCTTTGCATTTTTCCAGTTTGAATTTAAGTCTTGCAAAAAAGTCACCATGCACCAATTTGTAATAGGGAACATTTTGTCTCGCCTTTCCTCTTTTCTTAATCCATGCATCCCATTCTCCTATCCAGCCAGAATATATTACACGCAGGTTACTAGCGTGGTAATATAAACTTGTAACAGAGATGCCGTTATAGAAGATAAATATAGCTTCTGACCAATCAGATGTGGTGTAATAATCTCTCTCTTTCTCTCTCTCTCTCTCTCTCTCTCTCTCTCTCTGTCTCTCTCTCTTTCTCTCTGCCTGTATTTTCATCCCTGCTGTGTGTTCAGGCACACAGACTTTCCAAACAGAGTCTTATCACGGCCTAAAATGTATCTTCACAGATGGATACTTTCCTGCTTCATGACATACAGCAAGACAGATGCGCTCATCTTCTCAGGCGTGGGGCGAGAAAGAACGTGACACCGTCAGTCAGCTTTCAGGAAGGCAGCTCTCACCTGCCTCTAATTTGACTACGCTGAACACCTATAACGTTAAAAAACGGGTAGAGTGAAAAGCCCATAAAAAAGAAATATGAATGCTGAACATGAGCCATCTCGCTGGGGTAATTAAATCCCATGCCGTCTTTAGAGTTTTAGTCTGAGTAAGTAAGACCATTTTCCCCGTGATAGTGAAGACGCTGCTCTAACAGACATGTTCAAATCGATCGACGCGGTCTTTGGTACAAGGAAGAAAGACAAAGCGGGTTAGGTGCTCGTAAATAGATATGTCTCGGATTTTACGTAATGCATCAATACAAAATAGCCCATAATACTGAAATAGGGGGAAAATAAATATATATTATTTACAACTAAAAAAGCTTAATGCTTATTAGTGATTGCTAATTTGGAGCCTTCTAATGACCTCAGAAATCATTTTATCATACATATAATTTTAATTATATGTTCTCATGAGAAATCCTGGTCGCTACAGGATATTAGTGTGCAACCTGTTAATTTTTTTTTTTTTTTAAAGAGTACTATTATTTTCCCTATTGTTGTGTTCTCTGGTTAATGTTAAAAGCTATAATAATTTTTATTTTTTTTTTTTTAAAAAAAAGAAAAAGAAAAACAGAAGTTCTGCCGCAAACCAGAAGTCATATAATTATTCTCAAATTTAATGCAGTTAAAGTGCCACACGTTCTCAGTATAAATACACTGTTTCTTTGAAGAACCCAAAGACTGTTAGAGAACATATCTCTTCATGAAGACCAAAGAGATTTCAAAACAAGTTCAGGACAAAATTCCTGGCAGGTATCCATCAGGGCTGTGTTATTAAAAATATCCCCAATTTTGAACATCACATAGAATGTGACTCTGCCTAGAGGAGACTGACCACAAAAAAGTCAGTGAGCAGGTTAAGAAGGGATTATTCAGAGAAGCAACCAAGAGTCCAATTCTATTACAACACTACAAAATGTGGAAAAGTTCAAGGGGATGAGAACTTACGCAAGCCACTGAACAGTACCACCATTGGCTACCCAAGCTCAGGGAAGATTTTTCTCAAACTTTATGCAACTTCAAAGTTTGAAATGAAAACTGCAGGTCTGGAGAAAGAACTTGTTAAAAATACATTTGGTTCAGAATTAAACGTAGGCACTAGAGGCCAGAGGTCAGACACATAAATACTGTACATTATATATGAAGCTTAAGGTTGAAATTCTTCTAAAGTCAAATGTAAATAGTGCAGTTAATGCTCATATTTAAATTCATTTCTGATTTTAAATGTACTTTTAATAAGTAGGTTTCTTGAAGAACTTAGGAGCTTGGCAATATTTGCAACTATTAAGAAACATGTCTCGAGGGTGAAGCTCTGTGTGAAGCTGGTTGAGAAGATGCAGAGAGTGTACAAAGCATCATGAGGAATCCAAGCTTGGTAAGAATTTTCAGTTTAATTTCTTCTTCTTCTTCATTATTATTATTACTAGTAAACTATAGAAAATGCTAAAAAAAAAAAAAAAAAAAAAAAAAAAAAAAGACTATGGGTTTTTAAGAGTATAAAAGTTTTGACTGGTAGTATATAGATTTATTTCTCAATCAAAATGTATTCAAACAAAGAGTTTTACTTAAAAAATTTAACTCAAGGTATTTAGTGAAATGAAGGTGATTATTTGTCATTACTGACACACCACAGCAACAAAATGTGTTCTCTGCATTTGACCCATAAATGAAGTGACACACAGCAGGGGGCAACTATTTTTCCCCCCCCACACCTGGAGAGCAGTGCTTGGGGGTAGCACCTTGCTCAGGGTACCTCAGTGGTACCTGCTGGCCGTGGGAATCGAACCTGCAATCTTTCAGTTATAGGGCCGCTTCCCTAACCATTAGGCCACCATCTGCCCATTATAGACAAGTATTTAGAACTTAGGAGAGGCATGAAGATTAACAAACCATATAAGCAGGGGTTCATTTTAACACTCACTCGGCTTCATATGTTCATCTTAAATCTTATTATTCGGTAGATAAATAATAGGAAATGGACAAAGTTAAGAGTCTGGACCTTTATATCCTCTACTGGGGTAAAGCAGCTAGTCATAACTGGATGTAAAAGTTCTAATGTTACTTTTCCAAAGCTTAGCATGAAATGTTTATGATGGTTCGGCATGATGACCTTTATCTTTTAGTTCACATCTTCGGTGTACCCGTTTATTTGTCTAAAATAAGCACCAAATGGCTTTGACCTTTTCATTATCGATGCTTTTCATAATCAACACATCCCCTACTGTGTGACTAAATGACTTCTCATTTCCTACCCGTGTCAGTCATGCAAGCAAAGTGAAAAAGTGCGCCTGCAGACACGGGCTAATTAAGAAAGCCTATATGTGGCATGCATTTGCTCTCCTAGGATATTATCTATATTGCCTAGTCCAGGAACAAAACATTAATACATACAAGTTCTGACTCAGAGCAGAAAACTTTAACTTGGGCTCAATATTATTTTTATTGTTAAATATTTTAGCATTTGATAAGAAGGATATTTTATCCTAAAGAAAGGCAGATTTTTTTTTGATACAGTTCTATCCAATCCAGCGTTTATGTTCCATATTGCATCAAGCCAGCTATGCCGCTTTGGATTGTACCTGCTGTGTTGAGATTTGCTACAATGCTTTTAACTCACACTGACAAAAGCTTTTCTCCATAAGTGGTTAAATGGAAACTCCGCCTTAAGTAGGATACAGAAAACCTCGGCTCAGAGCATTAACTGCGTTGTCGCTGTTTCCAACACAGAGAGAGAGTGCTGCTCAATTTGCCAGGACATACAGATGGAAAGAAATAGTTCTCACAGTTGGTCAAATGCATTTCTTAGAGAATTGCCCTGAGTAATGTCTTTTAGTTGAATTGCTTTACTGCAAGAACAATACTATTCTTATTTTTTACTTTTTTTGTGTTTACTTTATAATTTGTTATTCTGCTCACATGCACTTTTTTTTATTTAATTTAATGTTTCAGAATCATTTTTGTTTACTCAGAGTAAAGTTTTTTTTACTGTTTCTCTTTACACTGATTTTACATTTCTAATCTGTAATCCAACTCAAATCTGACCCTTTTCATTATTTATATAAAATAATAAAGCTGAGAATGCTATAATAATAATAATAATAATAATAATAATTTCATATTTAATTTTATTATTTTTTATTACTTTATTAATTTCTAAATTTCATACAAGATATTTAGAAACTCGCCAACCACAACAAAAAAAAAGTGTAAAAAAATTTTCAATGCCTTGTTGATGACAGAGGTAAAAGGAGAATGACCAGACTGGTTCGAACTGAGCGGAATCAGCCCGATAATCAGTCAACCGCTAATTTTTTTTAAAAAAAATCAGCATTTTTCCAATTATCGGAATCATCACTTAAATTATTTTCCTTGCTTACTAGTAATCAATATCAGCCCAGAAAAATACATATCACTTTACTTTTACTCTATTCAACTATGTTTTGAGCAGAACTGTATCTCACACACAGCATGTAAAACCTTCAGACAGTATTTTATACATATATATAAATTATGTGTATTTCAAAATGAAAAATTATTCTCATAAATGATACATTTCAATATTAAACATTACATATATATATATATATATATATAAGTATTTAGGATAAAGCACAAACACTAATCAATTGTCTATGATAAATTTATGAAATTGGAGTAAAACTAAGAATTGGATGACTTAAACCAGCATGTTTTTAAAATAGATTTAAGTAAAAAATCTATCATAGAAAATGAACTTATATATCTATTTAATAATTAAAGAAGAAAACACAAAGCCAGCTCCTTTTTGTGGGAGCGCTGGCATTTCTAAAATTCTCGGAAACATTATTCCAGAGTTTGTGAGGGCTACGTACGAAAAACATCAAGTGATGATCAGGATTAAGGGCAAACCTATATGAGCTGAGCAAAGTGTAATTCAGAAATATAACAGATCAGCAATACTCCAGAGCTAACACCATTCATGTAACACCATGTGATGGAAAGCTGATAAACTAACCTGGCCAGGATAAAGACATATACTCCTGAGGTCTGATTTGTAGGTGCACTTTGTCATGCCATGCTGTTTAGTGGAAAAGTATTAGTAGTATTAGTACACACACACACACACACACACACACACACACACACACACACACATACTATTATATATACCAACATACAGTATTATATATAAGTGTGTTGAAGGCAAAAACAAAAAGGTTTTTTTTAATCAGTAAGAAAGTAATATATAAACATATGTGCCACAATAATTAATTTTAACCACTTTTTTGATTTATTTTAAATCATTTATTTTATCATTTAATTTTAAAAGAAATCTGAATGACAATTTTTGACTTTTCCAACTTTTACAGGGGACAAATGAGGCAGCACATTATATAATTTTCGCTATTATTTTTGACAGTCAGGAGAGAAAATACTTTTCTCCTTCCGCTGAGTCAAGGCAGATGTACTTGTTTGAACCTTTGTGCTATAGCAGCGCTCAGCATTCTGAAGATCTTAACCAACGTTCGCTTCTTTCACTGATAACTGTAGCTCTGTTTTCAGTTACGCGTCTGCCTCTTGATCTTTTTTTTTTTTATCCAAATAATATATATCAAATTAGATCATTATAACCCTTGTGGGAAACTTTTCAACTTGGAGGTGATTCATCCTGCCATGGAAAACTCTTGAGCCATGCAGGCTGATTGCCAGTCGAGGCTCAAACGTAGGAGTAGGTGTCGTCTCTTAGGCCTATTTCTGTTTCTGTAGGATGTTGCTCGATACAGTCTGAGTTGAGTTTAAAGAGAAGAAACCCAGACTCCCAGAAAAGCAATGTCAAAAAACTCGGGTCAGCAAAGCTCCAAGGACTGTCAGCATTGTTTTCTAAAAGCTCTCAGTATGCAGGAGCATCTCGCTCTTCACAACACTGGTCTGCTCTTTTTTTTTTTTTTTTTTTTTTTTTTTTTTTTTTTTTTTTTTTTTTTTGTATCATGACCTTGTGGCGGAAAAAAAAAAAAAAAAAAGTCTGGCAAAATACAACGCAGCCTTGTCACTGTATTATTTATAAAGTAAAGAAGTCACTAAAAACCCCCGTGAAGAAGGAGATGACATGAAGAGAGAGAATGGCTATTTAACTCCACACGTCCACCTCTGTCCTGGTCTCCGGCTCCCTCGGAGTCTGCTGATGCGGCAAACCATTTACATATATATGAGAGGAGTTTCACAGCAAGGCTTTTTATAAAGTGCTTCAACATGCTGCAGGAGTACTGAATCAGAATAGAGTCATTAAACGCAAATGTACAAAACACGATCCGCAAGTGGATTTCTTGATTTATGGCAGGAAAAAAAAGGACGTGTTCAATTTTTGTGATGCAAATATTTCTCATTTCTCATACGCAATCACGGAGACCTTTTTCGCCTATTTAATCTTCAGGTGTGTTTTCTTCTTCAGCCAATCGTATTACGTTGACCGTGAAACCTGTTAATGAAGATCATCTCACGCGGCATGTCTGTTCAGTCTGATAAATCTGTCTGTTTCACATATGGCATATAGACTACAAGCAGGAGGTCATAATGGAGCGCTGATGGAGATATATAATCATTTATTGGGCAATTATTAATGGAGCTTCTATAGTGGAAGTCCTGACAGTGGTTCTTGCTGTAGGTCAAATCACAGTTTCGAATTTAAATAATGCATGGACTTGTTCTATGGAAAGGGTGATGTTTTCTGTGAGATGTTTATTTTAGCACTTACAGTTTAGAAGGAGTCTCCAGTTTCAGCACTTTTGTAAGAGTCACAAGAAAAGCTCTAACTTTAGGTTTCCATTACAGGGAAGTCCTGTAAAGAACTAAAAGAAAGAATAACTTGCTCACATTCCAATGCTAAATGTAACTGCACACTGGTTTTAATAAATTATTCATTAAATTATTTGTCGTATAACAGGAATAAAATCCTGTCATGCTGTTGTCACAAAAGTTGTCGGGATGGAGACAGTAACACCATTTGTAACACCTTTTCACTGATTATTTTTCTATAACAGAACGCTCCCGAATGTTTTATAACCTAACCTTTATATCATATTTTAAGGTGTGATGGCCAACTTTTTTCCCTTTGTGTTCAACTTTTGCTTCCCCACCCCATCTTCGATTATAATGTAATTCACTACAAGTAATTATTCAGCTGCCATTTTCTCAGGCACAAACTATTCTACTTATTCTTCTAAAGCTTAACTTTACACATTTATGAAATAATTAAGTGAATATGCTAATATGGCTAAATGAAGAAAACGTTAGTAGGGTCTGGAGGCGTAATTCATTTGCAAAACGCCAGCCATGCTCCGAGCTTGCATTTATTGATTGCAATGATAGCGTTTTTTAGATGAAGCATTATTTTAAACCGCTGAAAGCTATTTCAAAGAGGAATTAGCCTTCTTGGCTATACTGCCGTGCATAAGTCTTCACCACCCCCCTCCTCTTTTGTCACATTTTATAGTGGATTTGATTTAGTCTGGGATTTTGACCAGTTGATTTAAACAATATGGTTTCAAATGAAAGAAAATCAAATAAAAAATATAAGTGACAAGGTGGTGTGACCAAGTCGCGTCACTGTCTCCATAATGCGTATAACGTATGATCATCGTGTTGGTTTCCGTACTGTATTTATTCATGCCCAGGCCTACCTCCTGGTAGAACACCACCTTAGGGGTTACAAAGCTACTTTACTGGTAAATAACTATATTGATTTTCTTCCCTCAGTCCAACATTATGATCTATTTTGCGAAGATTTATGAGGTATAATAAGTCAATTTCACTTCCAGGTCGTGTTTGTGTGATCACCAGAAACCATCTAACTTGCTTTACATCTAACTCCTACTACTCGTTTTTTTCTCACCTCGGTGCAGAGGTGTGCCGTTCCTGCCAGAGGCGAGCTGGAGAAACAAAAAGAGAGTGGATTGTGCCAGACTTCTCTCTAGACGGAGCAGATCGACATTACTTCTGCTGCCGTTTTTCACACCAACCCATCTGGGCAGTCAGTCTGGACCCCAAAGGCTCAGGCCAGGCAGTTTGATTGGTTATGTTTCCCCATGTGTTGCAATCTCAAAGTAAGATGTAGAGCTGAAATAAAAAACCAATAGCTGTCTCATTTTTTTCCCCCTTTCATTAAAAATGTAAACTTTGTCAAAGCCTTTGAGATATAACTTGCAATAAATGAATCGGTTCTTTTTTTTTATATGCAACTTTTATTTTGCTTTTCATAGCCCCAGGATGGCTACTTATAAGACATGACATTTTATACAAAGCTTGTGTTATAATATAATATATATATATATTTTTTTAACTTCATTCATTCATTCAGAATGCGGTCATTAATCACCCAGTTTTTCACAGTAGGCATATTTTAATGATTGAGTCTGGAGTTGGCTCCATATTTAGATCCAAAGTGACTTTATTGTGGCTTAATTATGCTTGACATCATGTTTATACACCCAAACATACCTCCTGCTGGATAACAGACATGGTGCAAATGATGAAGGGCGCTCAACTGTGACCTTTCTCGGGCCGTGAAGAAGTGGGCTGTTTTTTTTTTTCTCTCCCTTCTTCTTCCATTTATAGCAAATGCGATATGAATGCAAAGGTCTGCATGAAATAGAGCAACAACAACAGCAACCACCAGGGAGGTGAGCAGGCTAGAAACAGGTTATGGAGGTGCAGGTGAACACTCCTAAAATATCTGCTAGTGCACTGCTCCATATTACTCCAGGTTGTCCATTTGAAGTAAAAGCTCTTTCAATAGGTTTAAAAAGAAGAGGAAGAAAAAAAAAAGGAAAATTCTACCCATGAAAGCATTCTGAACTGTCCTTAGAAAAAAGTATGCTTGTACACGCAATGGCCACTTTAATAGGAAACCGTTTGTACATTTGTTCATTCATGCACTTATCCAATCAGCTAATCATGTAGTAGCAGTGCAGTGCATAAAATTATGCAGATGCACCTCGAGAGCTTCACTTCATGTTCAAATCCAACACCAGAACGGGGGGAAATCTGATCTCCGTGTCTTACAGTAGCATAGTTGTTGGTGCCAGATGGGCTGGTTTAAGTATTTCAGAAGCTGCTCATCTCCTGGGATTTTCAGCAGTCATTTGAGATTACAGAGAATGGTTAAAAAAATAAAAAATAAACACCATTCAGTTGTTCTGCAGGTTAAAATGCTTTGTTCATAAGAGAGGTCACAGGAGAATGTCCAGATGGGTTCAATATGACAGAGGGGCTATATAACTCAAATAACCACTCTTTAAATAAATAAATAAATAAATAAAAAAGAATCACAAGACACATAACAGGTCACTAATTTCCACACCTGTCAGTCAAGAAAAGGAATCAACTGGACAAGTTGTAGATTAATCTAGCTGGAGTGATGTACAGGTAGCTGAGGCTGAGGAACATCAGTCAAGTTCATAATTGGTCTCAATTAGACATGCTCTAGATAAGGATATGAATGCATGCCTTATTTCTTTTCAAACCGACAGTGCATATA